>VYXB01007622.1:9767-21799 GCA_013397135.1 Pachyramphus minor
CGCCGGGTGCCCGCGGCTCCAAGAGCGCCGAGGGGCCCGCGGGGCTGCCAGGCCGGGATGTGCGCGCTGTGTCCCGCTCCGCTCCGGGAGCGGTGTGACCCGCGGAGCCCCGGGGAGCGCGGGGCGGTCCCGCTGTGGCGCGGGGCGGTGCGGGGCGGTGCGGACAGTGAGGGGCGCCCTGAGCCCGCGCTGGCCCCGCGCTCCGCTCCCCGGTGCCGCTGGGGCATATCCCGCATATCCCGGGCTGCGCTCCCGCGCTGGGATTCCTGATGCCAGGTTCCTGACCGTGACCCCGCTGCCCCCCCCCGGTGCCCGCCATCCCACCCCTCTCCCTCCCTGCCCGGCTCTGGGGGCACCCCAGGGCTCAGGTCTCCCCGCAGCCGTGCCCCGCACCGCTGGTCACACCGGCGCTGCTGTCCCGGCCTCCACTGCCTAAAAACCCCGTGCTGGCTCCAGGCTGAGTGTCCCGGGCACTGGGATAAGGGCAGTCACAGCCTGGGGGCTCCCACACCCTGCAGTGACCGGGGTGGCACAGGGAGGGGTGTCCCAGGCAGCTGAGCCACCTCAAACACTGGGTCACTGCTCATTCCCTCCTCCAGCGATGTTTGCCCCCCATCAAGTACCTGAGCCCTCCCAGGCTGCCCGAGGCCCTACATTGTGGGGTCCATGGGACTTGTGCTGGTGCAGGTCTCTTGCCTCTAATTTCCCTAAACAAGCCAAGAATTTTTTGGGAAGTGACTGCCCCTGTCCTCTCCCCTTTTTCCTTGTTTTCTGCACAGATTGCCCCAAAACCATGGACACCTTGGCCGCAGTTACATTCAGCTCCCTCCTCTGCCTGCAGCAATTAAGGATTCGTGCTCCAGGCCAGGGAAGAGTGATGTGCTCTGGAAGGAACAATTGCACTGTCAGGGTTTCTTGTGACCCCACTGGCACGAGGCAGGACGCTGTTAACAAGGCTTGGATGCTTCCAGTGATCTCCTGGCCACTGGAGACGGGCCCCAAAGGGCTCAGAGCATCCAATCCATCACTTGGAAACACACTGGTGGATACAGGGGGGCAAATTCCCTCTTCCCAACCCGGTGAGAACATGGGAGGTAGAAGAAAGGGTGGGAACAGCACTTCCCTGAGCAATCCCCATGCCCACAGAGCTCAGGCTGGCACTCAGCACAGCCTGGAGCTCATTCCCAACGCTCTGCCAGCTGGAGCTGAGGTTGCACTGTGGTTGTGCTCAAATTACCACGTCCCCCTCAAGGGACACGATGTTTCGTGCTGTTCCAGATACTCCACTGCCTCTGGCTGCATCTCTCCACCTTCCCTACTTGGCCTCCCCATGAAGGGACTCCCAGTTGCGTGTCTGGGTCCCCCTAATGCTCTTTTTTATCTGTCTGTCAGCTGCCAGGAGAATTTGGGATCATCTGCCTCGGCGGATCTCCAGGGGTTGCGCTCCCAGCGTGGCCTTCAACCTGCAGCTGCCTTCTGGCTTTTCCCTGCCTCCAGCCTCTCCATCCTGCCAAAATGACCCTCAAAGCAACAGCTGGGCCACACCTGGGTTGTGATCATCCTTCCCATGGTTAAATCCAAGGTCCTCACAGCACAGGGATGTCCTGAAGATGTGGAATCATTCACTGGCTGCTCCACCCTGTGGAACATCCAGCAGAAAGGATGTTTTTTAGCACACCACTGACAGGATTTCTTGGAATTTCAGGCTTTGGCACCTAATAAATAAATAAATAAACCTTCCCCCCCCAAAAAATCTGGAAATTTATGAGAATAACTCAGAAGTTAAGCAGGTGCATAAATTTCTGTGCATTAAATGCCCACGTGGTTCCCACTGAACGGATCATCTGACGGGGCTTTTTTTGAAAGCATCTTGTTCTTAAATGTTTAAATATTGCAGCTCCTGCTGAGATCTGCTTGATGATGTTAAACTGGGAAGCCAAAATCCAACTATCTCACTCACCAGGAGTTTGCTGAAGGAAAAAAGACAAATTAAAATAACTCCCCAAGTCAGAGCTGAGTGTCCCAAACCACTCTGTGAATTAAACAGGGATGGAGGTTTTTCCCTGGTGAAATAATTGAGCTGGGAATTGTTCTGGGGAAATTCAGCTGCTCTGGGGTGTTGCCAGGGCTTGTGGTTTGCTTCAGGAGGGAAAACAGCACTTGCAGAGGCCACTTCACCCTGCAAATCCCACTTTAGGGCTTCTCTTTATCACTGGAAAGGCTCACAAGGCTCATCTGTGGCTTTTAACCCCAAACCAAGTTGCTCCTTCCCAGAATCCCAGGATTTTGGGCCAGCCCCCCTTGAGAACATCAGGTTGCTCTTCCTTTATTAAAGATAAAAATGCAAATAGACTTGTAAGGGGCTGGTTTTAAGCGCTGAATGTTCCTGAATCCGAGGGTCAGAATTCAGAACGTGGGTGTAGAGTATAAAAAGGCTTTGGATCCCAAGGAATTTCACTGGAGCACATTCCCAAGGGAAGGAATGGCAGGGTTATCCCTCACCTTCTCCCAGCACAGGTCTGCATCATTCCAGCCTGGATATTGCCCACTGGGTGTGTCATTCCATGCTCCAAGCAAAATATTCCATGTAAATAAAACTGGCTGCACTTTTCTTCCCCTGGGAATGAGGAACCATCAGCATTTCCCAGTATCCAGAGGATTGTGTAGTGTTTGGAGCACCCAGGATGTGTTACAGACCCCTCTGCTGCAGGAGGGAGCAAAGTAAATAAACCAAAATCAACCTGATTCNAACCATCAGCATTTCCCAGTACCCAGAGGACTGTGTAGTGTTTGGAGCACCCAGGGTGTGTTACAGACCCCTCTGCTGCAGGAGGGAGCAAAGTAAATAAACCAAAATCAACCTGATTCAGTCCAACTACTCAAATAACAAAACTCTGCGCCTCTAATTCTTCCCAGACCCCAGAAAACATTTATTTCAGGAATTCTTTTAGGAGCTTTTTAATTCCAAACTGAAGGAAATTTATTTTCTCTCTCGTTGTTGGGAGCAAGGCTACAAATAATTGGGATTTGGATAAAAGAGACCATTCAGGAGCATTAAAATTCGGAGTCATTGTGTGTTGTGCAGTCCCTCCTTATCCCAACATCCAACAAAACGAAGGAAAAACAAAATAATTGAACTTGGTCTCATCATTCTGATGAATTTGGGGACTGTGTGTGTCATGTTTAGAGTGTGAACAGATTATATGTGATTAACAGATTATATATAATTAAGAAATCATCCCGGATTAGGTGGGCAAGCACTGGAGGAGGGAAACTGTGGATTCCCCATCCTTGGAAGTGTCCAAGGCCAAGCTGGACAGGGCTTGGAACAACCTGGGCCAGTGGAAGATGTCAGATTGGAAGTAGATCAGTTTTAAGGTCCCTTCCAACCCAAACCACTCCACAACTCTCTAATTTGAAATATATTTTGGTAATTTTTTACTTTTCTCTCTCACACACAAGATTTTCCCCTTTCAGAGCAGCAGAGGAACCAGTTCAGAGCACAAACCCTAAATCTTCTCCTTAGGACAGCACAGGCTCTTCCCAATTTTACTTCCCTGGGTTTCAGTGAGGTTTTCCCTTCTTCAGGGCAGCTCCTGGAAATCCAAAACAACCACCGAGGGCTCGTTTTCAGCGGCCCCAGATCCTCAAAGGTCTCAGCAGCACCTGCCTCGTGCTTTTTCCCAGTCCCCTGATCAGATGTAGGTTGTTCTAAAAATGGGACCAGGCTCATTTAACAATGTTTAGGCCAAGCCTGGGAGGGCTGGAGTTTTTAGATCAATGACTGAGCGTGACAGCCCCGTTAGACACACGTGTTATCTTCGCCGGCGCGTTGAAGTCTCAGAACTCTTATAAATTACACCCAACTACCTCATTCCAGGCCAGAGCTGTTCTCCAGGGTGGGTGTGAAGTGAGATGAATCCTCCTGGTGCCCAAATATTTCCACAGAGGAGACAATTTGGGCCACTGGTGGGGTTAAGGGCACGTTAAATGTGCCTGGGGTTGCTGTCCCTGGTGGGTTCCTCATTTGTTTGGATCAAACACAGTCACTTTGGGTACCTGGCACCCCCAGGATGTCACTTAATGGTCTGTGTGATGCTTCATGGCTGAAAATTGTTGTCTGGGGGGTTGCTCTGGATCCACAGATATTTTCTGGGTTATTGCTCTGGATCCACGGGAATTTTCCCCTGAGGGAAGTGACTCCACGGCGAGTGATACAGGAGTGGCTGCAGCCCTTGTGTTCCTTCAGCCTCACATGGAGGGAGCTCAGCCACTGGAAAAATCATGGAATCGTGGAATGGTTTGCCTTGGAAGGGACTTTAAGGATCAAGTTAGAGCCATGTTTATGTCTCTGGACACATCCTTTTTTATCCTTCATCACAGTGGGTTAAAAACCACAGCGAGTTCCTCCGGGAGGGGAGCTGCCTTCCTGCACGGATTTCAGGTTGGAAAACAAGGTGGGATCTGGTGGTGCCTCATTCCTTGCCACTCCAAAGCCATTCTGTGCCCATCCTGTGTTTAATTCCTGGTGGCTGCCGTGAGGAGCTGCTGGAACTGAATTGTTTCCCCTGCACAATGAAGGAAAACAGAGCTGCTCCAAAGGGATTTCATTTCTTTCAGGGAAATAAATTCAGCTTGATTGTGTTATCCTCAAGAATTCCCAGGGTTCATTTCCATAGTGCAACAGGGGCAACTTCACCAGGAGTGTTGTGTATTAATATTTCCCTTTACCTCGACAAGAATTCACTTCTTTTTTTCCCCCTTTTTCTGCTGATAAGGCATAAGACACTCATTATTTTTGGAATGTCAGCCTTCTTGGAGTTGTCTCTGTTCACTCCTCGTTTGTCAAACAGCCAATCTGTGGCAAGGAACACCTTTTTAATATATTTTTTAGTATTATTTGCAGGATATCCAATCTTTTCTGTTGGCCAAAATGTGAAGCTTGTGGCCACAACGCACCCGAGAGTCACCGATTAATTAAATGTGACCCATTTTTTCCCCTCTGTCCTTCCCTTCCACTCCAGGGAATGGCTGGTCACATGCCAGGCAGTGTTTGCTCAGCAGGGCAGAAGATTATTTTGATTCTTTGACAAAACAGGGCTGAGTTTTGCAGCTGAAACCGGGTGTGGGGACACAAAAAACCACGGGAACGTGGAAAAAAGGGAGCACACACGTCCTGCTGGGGCAACAACTCCACCATTGTAGGGAGCCAAAACCAGCCAGGGGATGTGTCTGGGCACAGCAGGTTTGAACTAATGCCATCCTCCCATGGCAGGGGGTTGGAATGAGATGGGCTTGAAGGTCCCACCCAACCCAAACCAGTCTGGGACTGTGGGGTTCCATAATTGAGCTGGGCCATCCCTCCAGACACAACGTGTTGGGATCTCTGAGTTCATTGAGGCCTTTTCAGTGCTTATAAAAAACATGGAGAGGGACTTAGGGCAAGGGATGGAGGGAGGGGACACAGGGAATGGCTTCCCATGGCCAGAGATGGGAGATTGGGAAGGAATTCCTGGCTGGGAGGGTGGGGAGGTCCTGGCACAGGGTGCCCAGAGAAGCTGTGGCTGCCCCTGGATCCCTGGAAGTGTCCAAGGCCAGGTTGGAGCAACCTGGGCCAGTGGGTGCTGTCCCTGCCCAAGGCAGGGGGGTTTGATTAAATGATCTTTAAAGCTCCCTTCCAACCCAGCCCATGCCATGATTCCATGATTCCATGGAAATTGAGTGTCCCTTTTGGCCACCCACAGGCACCGCTGGCCCCGCTGCAGGGAGAGGGGCTGGTTTGCAGCTCCGGGATCAGGGATCCATAAGGCTGCTCTTCCCAGCTGACAGATGGACTGGGAACTAAAATCCAGCTTGGATTTTCCTGCCAGTTTAGCACAGAGCCTTCAGGAGGGTGAAGGAAAACTGGTGGAGCAAACAGGGCTCGTTTCAGCCGCTCGCAGGGAAAGGACTGGAGGGGATTTGTTCTCCTGTCACAGCTGCTGTGCCCGGTGCTCCCTGCAGAGCTCAGCCCTGCCCCTCCCTCTTCCCACGGGCACGAGCTGCAGCTCCTCATGGAAACACTCTGGAGAAGGGAATTTGTCAGCAAAGGGAGCAGTTTGTTGTGGGCTCATGATGCAAGAGAAGGGTGGGGATAAAATGGTGGGGAGAGCAGGGAATGAAGGCAGGGACGGCTCAGGGGCTGCCCTCGGCTGGGCAGGAACAGCAGGAGATGGGAGCACAGGAACTTCCTGGAAAGCCCAGTGAGAATCCAGGTCCAGCTTCTCCAAGAAGGGGCAGGAAAGACTGAGAAAGTGTCCCAGGAGAAAAGGTGTTATAAAACCACAGATTTCAGGCTGGAAAAGCCCTCCCAGCCCATGGATCCCCCTGTGCACATCCCCACCTTGTCCCCAGCCCAGAGCACTGAGTGCCACATCCAGGCCTTCCTTGGGCACCTCCAGGGCTGGGGACTCCAAACCTCCCTGGGCAGCCCCTGCCAAGGCCTCCCCACCCTTTCCAGGGACAAATTCCTCCTCATGTCCCACCTGCCCCTCCCCTGGCCCAGCTGGAGGCCGTTCCCTCTCCTCCTGTCCCTTGTTCCCTGGGAGCAGAGCCCGACCCCCCCCAGCTCCCCCCTCCTGTCAGGGAGTTGCAGAGCCAGAAGGTCCCCCCTGAGCCTCCTTTTCTCCAGGCTCAGCCCCCCCAGCTCCCTCAGCTGCTCCTGCTGCTCCAGCCCCTTCCCAGCTCCCTTCCCTTCCCTGCACACGCTCCAGCCCCTCATGTCTGTGCCTCAGAGGCCCAGAATTGTCCCCAGGGTTGGAGGTTCCTCAGCGGTGCCACCACAGGGACAATCCCTGCCCTGGGCCTCAGGACCAAAAACCTGTGGCTGCCCCTGGATCCCTGGAAGTGCCCAAGGCCAGGTTGGAGCAACCTGGGCTGGTGGAATTGTCCCTGCCCATGGCAGGGGTGGCACTGGATGGACTTCCAGGTCCCTTCCAACCCAACCCATTCCAGGGTTCCATGTCACACCCGCTGTGCTCAGCAGTGGGTTTGGAGGTGGATCTCCAGCCCTGGAGCTGTGCTGTATCTCACTGGGATCCAGCAGCCAAAGAGAGGGATAGAGCAGGATCCTGGAGGCTGTTTGGGATTAACCAGGACATGTTTAGACTGGGTATTGTCCCACGTGGTGACAGCTTTACTCCTGTCACCTGACCATCATTACTGGGTATAACAATGGCAACAAACACCACAGAGGCCCTGACCTTGTCCCCCAAGGCCAATGATCCTCTGTGCAACCCCCTCCTGCACTGCAAATCCAAGTGTTTTCCCTGTTTCAATCCAACCAAAGGAATTTGAGACCAACACAGCGTGGCATTTGAGAGGAGGTGCTTTTGGAGGCGCAGTCTGGGTGAGATCAATGGCACTGTCTCCTGGCTCTCAAAAAGCCTTGTAATTATCTAATATTCCCCAAGTTTTCTCCGAAATCAGTCTTTTAATTTATACTCAGTTTATTCCTGCACTTCACACACCTGTCTAATAATTTGAACAGTAAAAGGCTGTTCCCCTCGATAACAGCTCGGGGCGCTGAGTTTTGCAGGTGAATTCCAGACATTAATTACTCCTTTTTCATCTATTTTCAGCCCAGGATGCTTTTTCTATTCCTGTTTCAGGTGAGTCAGGCTTTTCCTTCTCCTTAATGTCTCTTTTTCATCTTTGCAAAGTGCTTAGCAAGCTGGGCTGGAAAGTGGGAGCCTTGTGAGCTGAGCCTCGAACCTGTGCCAGCTCAGCTTGGGGGAGGAAGAAATTCCATTTGGAGCATCCTTTGCTTGTATTTTCCCACTTCTCCAGGAAGGAGCAGCCCATGAGTGATGTTTTCAGGTAGTTTTTGACTCTGGTAACCACCTGTCTTGAGGATTGTAGGAGGGGAGGGAGTTGGTGGCAGATGGAGGGCCAGGGGTGTGAAATCTCCTGGAGAACTTCAACTGCTCTTCGAAGAAATTGCCCAATAAATGAAAATATCAAATATTCATCCAGCAATCTGTTTGACATTCCAGCCCAAGCTCCTGCTTTTGGAGGGGAATACATATTTGGCCATTTTATTAATGACTTATATATTATTGAAGTATTTCTGTATTATTCATAAAACAGAGAAATAAAGAGTGTTTTCCCCCCTGCAGTGGGAGTAGAAAGAAGGAGAAAAAACTCTCCCTTACAATAAATATATGAGGATTAGTGGGACTTTTAGAGAGAGATCCAGTTTCAGGTGGGTCACCTTCCCTCCTTCAGAAATGATTTGGACTTGTTGCAGTTTAAACTGGGACTCTCAAACCAGTTGCAGGGTTGAATTTAGGATTTCAGTAAGTTTTAAAAGGAAAAGAGCTCAGAGTTTGGTTTCCTTATTTAATTATTCAGCTTTTGCTGTTATTTTGGGGGTATTTTCAATTCCTTCTCAGCCTTTTTAGTGAGGTCTGAGTGGTTCAGGAGATGGATTCACTCAACATCCTTGTGTGCACCGGCAATAATTTGGGACACACTCCAAGGGAGGTCAAGTCCTCAGCCAAGAATTCCTCCAGGAAACCCAAAATGGGGCAGGATGACCCAGTGAGCACTGATGGGCTTGGAATATCACTTGGGGGTGGTTTTCCCAAGCCTCATTTGCCAAGGAACAAAGGAAGCTGTGGATACAAGGAATCTCCTGCTCCCTTTTCCCACCCTGTGCAATTTGCTGCAAACCAACTTCTTTATCCCATAAACAGGAAAACCTTCTTTATCCAGGGTGGAGAGACCCTTCATTCCCAACAGATCCCTGGTAAGCCATGGAGAATCAATATTAATTATCCATGGAGGTAATTCCTTTGGATATAAGCCAAGTCTGGAGTTAAGGCTGGGCCTAGCTGCACCTGGGCTGCACACCGGGGTTAGAAATGCTCTCAGACACGTGGTGGGATGGATGGGATTGTCCTGTGCAGGGCCAGGAGTTGGATTCATGATCCTTGTGGGTCCCTTCCATCTCTGGATATTCCAGAATTCCAAGCCAAGGTTCCACTCTGAGCCTCATGACTCGACAGGAGGGTCTCCCTCACCCTTTTCCATCCTTGATCTCTGTGTAAACCCTCCTCAAATCAACTCCAGCTCGATTTCATTTTCATTATCAATTCATTTCTCAGTTCAAAATCAATTATATTTCATATGTTTCATCCCTGAAGTAACAAAGGGAACTTCATCATCCAGCTTTAAGGCACAGCTGCATAAATTAATATTAAAATACTCCTGGTTTTGCTGATACCTTTGATGGGGATTCTTTGGGTGACCCTAAATCAGCAACTCACCACAAATTGGTGTAGTCAGGCCCATTTAAAAATCAGGATCTGGCACAGTTTGAGAGATTTCATAGAGAAGTTCTCTTGTGGGGTCTTTCTGGAGGAAGAAAAAATGCCATGGGGGTGGATTTCCCTTTGGAATGAAGCTCGGGAGGGACCTTGGAGTCCATCTGGGAGCTGACAGCACCATCTCACCATCAGGATGGAAAAGCAGCTCCCACCTGAAAATACGTGGAAGCAAAACCTAAAATAACACAAACTCATGCCTGGGTTAAACAAATGGTCATGCAAATAAATACAGGGATAAAAGAGGAACAGAAGGAGAACACAACTTCACCATGGGGTGGTTTTGTCTCTCCTGCCTTTGACTGAAAGGATAATAAAGAACTTCCTTAAAAGCTTTTTTCAGGCTTGAGCTGATAAAGAATTGGGTTTGGGTGAGTTTTGCAGCCAATTCCCCTTTGTGGCTGAGGGGAGAGGTGAGATTTGCTTTTATTTTGGGGCTTTAATTATAGAAATATGAAAAGAGGAGTTTGTTCTCCCCTTTCCTGACAGGGAGGAGGAAGAAGCTCAAAACATGAAACATGTCACCCAAAGCTGCACCTTTGGTTGGTCTCAGGAGCTCCAGCCAAGATTAAACCTCAGGAAGAGTCAGAAAACAGGTTCTGAGCTTAATAAACATCAGCCAGGATTTGCTTCCCAGGCAGGATTTTAAGGCAACCTGAGGGATTTAATGGTGGGTGTTGGTGTGGAACCACAGACCTCACGTGTTTAATGTCCTCCAGGGGAAATCCCACGGGGAGGTGGCCAGGATTTGTAGGATTTGACTCAACAACAACGTATTTTGGCACAAAGTGATTTTCTCTGCCTAGTTAAAGACTGAGATACCACAGGAGAAGACCTTAAAACCTTTGGGATTGCCAGGAATGAAGGAAGTTAGAAATTCCAGGGTAGGGAAGCAGGAAAGCTGAGGTATATTTTTAGAGTTTAGGGTTTGGGTTTTTTTTTTTTAGGTTAAATTTTTCTCCTTTTAAAAAAACAAACAAACAAACAAAAAACCCCAAAGTCAAACCAAAATCAAAATTAAAAAAAAGAAGGGCAAAAAACCCCCAAAGCCAAACCAAAATCAAAATTTTTTTAAAAAAGGGCAAAAAACCCAAAGCCAAACCAAAATCAAAATCAAACAACAACAACAACAACCAACAATAAAAAACACACAAACCCCCCAAATCAAACAAACAAAAAACCAACAAAAACGCAAAACAAGAAAAACAAAACAAACAACACAAGAATAAACCAAACCAAAACTCAAAATAACCCCTCAAACAAACAAAAATAAATAAACTAAAAAATAAACCAAAAATTAAAAAGAAACCAAAATAAACAAAAAAAAAAATCTCAAGGCAAAGTGAAATTCATTGTGGTAAATTTTGGTGGCTATAGAGGAGTTCACACTAAATATCATTTCCAATCACAGAAACCAGGAGCTTTCCTAAATACCAGGGATAATGAGATGGTGTTTAACTCAAAACATGGAATCTCTTTGGTTTAATCAGAGTTAATATGGAATTATTAGAGGGAATCCCACACTGGGCTGGTGGATTTGGAGCTGCTGAGGCTTCAAGAGAGCAGATGAGACCTTTGGGCCTGGACCAGCACTTTGGCTCTTGCTTTCCTCTCCTTCTCAGGCCTATTTCCTTAGGCCTAGCCTAAATTTAATGGGTTTTTTAGGTCTTTTTAAGCTTGGAAGGGACCTTAAAGCCCATTTTGGTCCACCTTGTGCCAAGGGACACCTTCCACTGGCCCAGGGTGCTCCAACCTGGCCTTGGACACTTCCAGGGATCCAGGGGCAGCCACAGCTTCTCTGGGGATTCTATTCCAGGTCCTCCCCACCCTCCCAGCCAGGAATTCCTTCTCAATATCCCACCCAAATGTCCCCTTTTCCAGCGGGAAGCCATTCCCTGTGTCCTGTCCCTCCATCCCTTGTCCCCAGTCCCTCTCCATGTTTTTTGTAAGCACTGAAAAGGCCTCAATAAACTCAGATCCCAACACTGAAGGGAATTCCCTGCTCCTCAAAGAGGGTGAGGAGGAGCAAAGATTTCCCAGCACACAGAGCTGGGAATGTCTGGAAAGGTCAACTTTGCCTCAGAAAACAGAAAAGGAAAATGAGAAAGGCCTTTTAGGACAAGTTAGGTGGTTGTGGACATAAAAAGGGATAAATAGGATAAAAATAAGAGGTTGTTGAGGCAAGATTAAATACTGGATGAATTTGTTTTGGGTGGTTTTAAGGAGAAGGGGATCCAGGAACCTGAGCCTTCCACATGTCTCATGGAAAGGAAAACAATGGAGCAGAAATTGCAAAATAAGAGAGGCAAAAACCCCTCCAGCTGCTGGCTGTGGGTAAACCCTGGGCTTCAGTGAGAAAAACCAAGCAGAAAATATCATTATCAATATCAGGGCTGGTCTAGATCCTCAGAGTCGAGGCTTTGTGGGTTTAGAATTTACTATACCAGAAAAAAAAACCTGGGGAGCTCCAGGTTTGAACTCAATATTCTGCTCAGACTCCAAAGTCTTCCTGAAGGAAGGAGTAATTAAGGATGTGAAAGCAAAGGGGAGACAGGATAAATTACCTCGTGGTTTTATCGATGTTAAATTACAGCAAAGACTCTGCACACGTTTTTAACTTTATCTTTTTAGAGATATATAAAAATAGATAATATTTCTATTATATTA
>VYXB01007622.1:41346-51753 GCA_013397135.1 Pachyramphus minor
AAAAAAGTCTTAACTCAGGAGCCAAGAGCTAAAACATGGAAGATTTCTGTTTAATGTATGGAAAAGGTTTTCCAAGGCTCTCAAATATCCCACCCCTCCTGAGAAAAGCAGTTATTTGGGATCTTCTCAGCCATGGAGGACTGAGCTTTTAATATTTACAAATGGTTTAATGGAGCTGAGCCATCCACTGGGAAATCAAAGGGAATAATATAATATAATTAATATAATATAATATAGAGTAAATGTGTCACTTAAAATCACAGGATCCTGGAACTATTTGGGTTGGAAGGAACTTTAAAGCCCATCCAGTGCCACCCCTGCCATGGGCAGGGACACCTTCCACTGGCCCAGGGTGCTCCAACCTGGCCTTGGACACTTCCAGGGATTTTCCAACCTTAATGATGCTGAGATTTTAGGATTCCAACATCACTTCCATGGTGCTGATAGAGCAACCTGAAAACCTTTCTAACTTCTTCTTTTCCCCTGATTAGACTCGTTTTCACAGAGGAGAAATCCAAAAGTGTCGGGGAAAAAAGACTCTTTCAGCTGATTTCCAGATGAAAAGTTGCTCAGCTACCGTGGTGTTGTGTCCCAAAGGCTCCCAGAGAATAAAACAGATGGAATTCCAGGCTATTTCAGCTGGAAAAGGATAGAAGTTGGTGTTGTCAGCAGTGCTGTGTTCTTTAGTGGGGGGCTCAAGGTGGTTTTCAGGAGTCCTGGCAAAGGAAAAAAGAGCTTTAGAACAAAATTATGTTGGAGGTTTGTTCAGGGAAAAAATGGTTTGTGGAATTAGAAAGATTGGAAAGAGACATTTTAATGGATCCAGGGATTTTAACTGGGCATTGAGGGATCAGTCCATACCCAGTGGGGTCACCTGGGACAGATGGGATGGATAAATCCTTCCTTCCTTTCCTTCCTTCCTTTCTTCCACCAGCCCAGGTGGCTCCAACCTGGCCTTGGACACTTCCAGGGATCCAGGGGCAGCCACAGCTTCTCTGGGAATTCTATTCCAGGGCCTCCCCACCCTCCCAGCCAGGAATTCCTTCCCAAAATCCCACCTAAATCTCCCCTTTTCCAGCTTAAAACCATTCCCTGTGTCCTGTCCCTCCCTCCCTTGTCCAAAGTCCCTCCAGACCTTTGTGAACACTCCTTTAAATAATGGCCCTCAATCAACGTGTACTTGATTTGCCCACAGACACCAAATTTCTCTGGGCAGAAAGGACTGTGCAGCCCCACAGTGCTCAGAATTCATTGCAACCACCCCCAGAAAAAAGGCAAATCCAGAATATTTCTACCCTGACACTCCATTTGCTACATCCCTGCAAAGCTTTCATGGCACAGCAGGAACACCACTGACACCAGCTTGGTTTGGGCACATTTCTGAACTTGCTGAGGCTTAAAAAACCGAGTTTTGCCCCTAAAATTGGCTTTGAAGCTTGAAATGACATCTGGAGAGATACAAACTGCAGGGGCCAAGATTCTCACCCCAGAACTCTCTGCAAGAAATCCTGCACTGCCCCCTCAACCCTCCTGTTCTGCCCTTCCTAATCCTCCCTTTTCCATCCCCCCTCCTCCCTTTTCCACCAGAGCAGTGCAAAGGAATTTACTTTGCTCTCTTTTGATTTTCTAACCCCACCAAGGCTTTCTGTGCTGAAATCCTAACGAGTCAGGCTCTGAAATCCCTCAGGTTGCTGCAAGAAATGGCAGCACAAATGGCTCTGGTTCAGCTTAATTGGGCAGCTCATTAAATACCTGAATATTCAAGGCCCTGAGCAGCTCCAGCCTGTTCTGGGTTTGGTGGGAAGGTCCCTGTGGCACGTGGCAAAAGCAGGTTGTTACACAGATGCCTGAAAATGGGATTATAAAGTGGCTGAGGAGTTGTTCTCTCTGGTTTAGCTTTTTTTTCCCCCCCCTAGATTATTTTAAATATCTTGAGCTTCAGCAGGAGTTTTGTGTCCTGGAGTTTTGTGCCCTTGAGTTTTGTGTCCTCAAGTCTTGGGAGGTTGGGGAGGAGTCTCCAGGAGCTCTCTGATTTACCTGTTGTTGCACCACATGGCTCAGCTCTGCCAGTCCCTGCACCACATCTCTCCCTCAAAGCTGATCCTCCTGTTTTGAGGTCCCAAAGCTGAACTGACCACGGGGGTTGTATCAAATGCTGAGCTTTTCTAGGAGGGAGGAAATGTTGGGTTCAGCAGAGGAGAAGGACTTTGTTTCACTGTGAATGGAATAGGTTTATATTTTGTGTTAATGTCAGAGCAGCACAGCCTCAGATGCTCAGATTTGGGCAAAAAACCCACAAGTTTTGTTATTCAAACCAGAATGAAGTAAAAAATCCCCTCAGCCAGATTTTGTGTAGTTTCCTAAACCTGCTCTTTTAACCAGCAAAACAGAGACCTCAGAAAATGATCCTGAGTGCCAGGAATGGGGGATTTCCAGCCATCCCGGGAGGCAGAATCTCATCCCGGGCTCCAGAACCACCTGGAAACATCAGAGCACCTCTGTGACCTGCTCTGGATCTGTTCCAGGCCCTTCCTGTGCTGGGTCCCTGTGCTGTGGTGGGATATCCCTCCTCCCCCTCTGCCCACCCCCCTGAGCCTCCCTGCAGCTCCATCCCCACCCCAAACCCCCTTTTCTGGGTGTCCTGCACCGACTGAGGCACATTTTGGGTGATGTGTCTCCAATCCACGACTCTGTTTGATCCAGCCCCGAGTTTCTCCCCCCTCTAAGTGATTACCAAAGGCAGATAGTGGGTCCCTGGGCTGTCTCAGAGCTGTGGGATGCCAGGAGATCTCACTCTGGGCTCTCATCAACATGTACAAGACGTAGCTGAGCCACTGGAGATGATCTTTGTGGGCGACCCCTCGACCTCCATCATTCCTGTGCTTTCTGTTCCAAATTAACTCGGCTCCAGCAGCCACAAAATCATTGAACTGTGGATGATGAAGGGTGGGGGGGAAAAAAAAATACAAAAAGTGCTGAAGTGCTTTTATTTTCCAAGAGCTGAGTGGTGAAGTCTTTGAGGGAAGGAAGAATTAATGAGCATTGAGGCAAATAAACATTAAACTGCCCATTTTGTTTGAGGTGCAGCCCAAAACTGAGCGAGCTCTGGGATTGTTAAGGGGTTGATGATTCATTTATCAAACAAAGCAAATGTCTGGGATAATCCAGGTTTATTCTGGGATCAGCTTTATTGCTGTAATATTGACTATGGTCAGGGTAGAAAAGCTGTGTAAAATGTAATTGGAGATTTTGTCTATTTTTATTAGATTTTGATTTATGGAGAGAACTGGGCTCTGCAGCCCCTGCTCTGCCTTTGCTGTCCATCAGCTCCAGGAGGGCCACAGACACGGATTTATAAAATCATGGAATTCCAGGATGGTTTGGGTGGGAAGGGACCTCAAAGCCCATCCAGTGCCACCCCTGCCATGGGCAGGGACACCTTCCACCAGCCCAGGGTGCTCCAACCTGGCCTTGGACACTTCCAGGGATCCAGGGGCAGCCACAGCTTCTCTGGGAATTCCATTCCAGTCCCTCCCCACCCTCCCAGCCAGCAATTCCTTCCCAATATCCCATCTTTCCCTGCCCTCTGGCACTGGGAAGCCATTCCCTGTGTCCTGTCCCTCCATCCCTTGTCCCCAGTCCCTCTCCAGCTCTCCTGGAGCCCCTTCAGGCCCTGCAAGGGGCTCTCAGGTCTCCCTGGAGCTTCTCTTCTCCAGCTGAAGAGCCACCCCAGAGCCCCTGTGGAAGGAAATCTTGGAGCAGCAGCTGCCAGGGGGACTCTGTGCCACAGTAATTGGGATAAAATCATTAATGAAGCGAGTGGTGGAACAAATGAAGCATCAGGAGGAGCTGGAGCAGAAGGAAGGGTGTCAGAGGTGCCATCAGCAGGACGTGCTGGCTCAGCTGCTGGAGAAGGTGCACTTTGCTCACAGAGTGTGTGGGGAGGAGCAGAGCAGAGCTGCCAGCACAACAATCCTGCTGATTTACACACCAGGCTGCACATTTCTTCTCCTGAGTGTTTCCTGCTTTGGTTTCACTTTCCAGAAGAGTCTGAAGATCTTAAAAGAGCAAAAAGGCTTTTTGAGGCCTTATGTGGAGTCATCTTTCTTTCACAGAGTCACAGGATGTGCTGGGCTGGAAGGGACCCTCAAGGATCACCCAGTGGAACGCCCAGCCCCAAGAGTCCCAGAGGATCATCCAAACCCTCCTGGAGCTCTGGCAGCCTTGGGGCTGTGCCCACTGCCCTGGGGAGCCTGGGCAGTGCCAACCACCCTCTGGGGGAAGAACCTTGTCCTGAGATCCAACCTGACCCTCCCTGGCACAGCTCCAGGCCATTCCCTCAAGTCCTATCACTGGGAGTCACCATGGGAGCCACCTGTGCCCTGCCATGGATCTCCATGTGCCTCCAAGAGCCTCCTGGACAATGGGACAGCTCAGGTGTCCCCAGGGGGAGATGAGGGGACACTGAGAGGGGACCTCCCCAAGGGCTGGCAGGGCCTGCAGGGAGGGGGCAGAGGATGCCCCAGGCTCTGCTCGGGGGGGCCCAGCAATGGCACAAGAGCAACGGGCAGGAACTGATGCCCAGCAAGTGCCACCTGCACAGGAGGAAGAACTTCTGGGCTGGGCAGTGCCCCAGCCCTGAGCAGATTGGCCAGAGAGGGGGGAGTCTCCTCCCTGGGGATATTCCAGAGCCCTCTGCACACAATCCATGTGCTCTGGGATGGCCCTGATGGGGCAGGGAGATGGGATCAGATGGGACACTGGGAGCCCTTCCAGCCTCACCCATCCTGGGATTAACAAACCAAACATTCCAAGTGTCTGGAGCTATGAACACTGACTGCCCTGGCTGCCCCTGTTCCCCTCATCCCAAGGAATGCTTGGGCATCCCTTTACCATTCCACAGGCTCCCAGGAATCAGGGCCAAGAGGATGGAAGGCAAACTCTCACCAATGGATTAAACTTACCCATTTTAACTCTTCTCACCCCAGTTCCAAAGCAGCTCATGTGTTGGGAGAAGTGGTTGTGCCTTTTGCCTCTGTCCTTGATCCAGGTCTGTGTTCCTGTGTCAGGACCTGGGCACTGAGGGAGATTTGTGTCTCCAGCAGCAGGAGGAGATATGGGCTGTGTCCAGCTTCCTCTCCAGCCCCCAGGATGGATAAGGCTGGATAGAGGTGGCACTTTGTGACCCTGGAGCTCAGGGTGTGGGTGTCAGTCTGGATGAGCTGCCAGGCTCAGGTGGAGTTGGGGTCACTGGACGAGCTGGAATTCCCAGCAGGATCAAGTGTTTCCAGCTGACACACCACTTAACTGGCTTTTCATGGGAAACAGCTGTTTATGAGCAGGACTCTGATGGATTTGCAAAGGACAGGAGGGAAAACACCTGGTTTTGGCACAAGCTGATCTCTAAGTGACTCTCCACCAAATCACTGAATTAATTCCCTGAGCTGGAAGGGGCCCACCAGGATCATCCAGTCCAACTCTGGCCCTGCCCAGGGCATCCCAACAATCCCACCCTGTCCCTGAGAGCACCGTCTGAGCTCTGTGATGGATTTAACAAGCTGATGGAAATGATAGAAATAAAAATTTAATGAAAAAATGTATTTCCTCCATTGTTTTAATTAATGGTAGTGGAGGGGGGTTGAGTTTCTGTTCACAGACTCTGGAGGGTTTGAACTTGAAACCACCAAAGCTTTGATTAGCTCTGAAAACTTTAAACCACCCTAAAGGGGCTCCAGGAGAGCTGGAGAGGGACAAACAAAACCTGAGGGAATTGAAGATTGGAAATCTGGGATCTTAAATTTCTGGTCCATCAGAGACACATTGGGGCTGCCAGAAGATCCTGAGGGGATCAACAGAAAGCTGGAGACTGAGGAAGAGTCTCAAAGGATGTCTCACCATTAAAGGTGGGAGATCAATAACCAATAGAAGATAAAATGCTGATCAATGAACCCCCCTAATGCATCCTCCACTTTCCTGATGCTTTCCAAGAGATTTTCCTGGCTCTGCTTCCCAACACTGGGAACCTGGAAAACATTTACTCTGACAGTGGAGTCAAATCTCACTTCCCACCTCAAACTTTCAGGGAAGGCCCAGAGCACCCTCCTAAATGTTATAAATATATCCTATAAATAAATCCCATAAATAAATCCCATATATCCTATAAATAGGAATTGTCATTTACAGTCCCAAAGGGCAGGAGTTTCACTGCTTTGGGGATTTATGGAGCCCACAGAGGACACCCCAAAGTCCTCTCTGAGCTCCAATTCCATCCTGTGCCTGGTTACAAACCCTCCTTGACTTCCCACAGGGGATGATGCAGAAATGGGTGGTTAATCAAATGAATCCTACTGGGTTTCTTGCTTGGTTTGGGGAAATAAATATTTATGAAGGCAAGGAAATCATACCCAGCTTGAAGAAAGCAGAGGCTGCAAGTTGTCTTTGCTGCAGGCTGATGGCAGTTTGTTTTCAAAGAGCAAAATCTGCCTCAGGCTGGACCAGGAAAAGCAATAAAACCTTCATTTTTGAGGGGAGAAAAAGAGAAATAGTGTTTTAAAAGCATTTCACAGTTAAGGGTGGTTGGGTTTTTTTCCCCCCCACTTCTTTTCCTGAGTAATTTTTTCCTTTAAACAGAAGAGAAAATATTGGTTTTCCTCTCATTCAGAGCTTCATCTGTAAGTGCCTGGTAAGATCTGCTGTGCTGGGAGGGGAGGTTGGTGGAAGGAGATCTTAGAGCTGCTTCCAGGGCCTAAAGGGGCTCCAGGAGAGCTGGAGAGGGACTGGGGACAAGGGATGGAGGGACAGGACACAGGGATTGGCTTCAGACTGGTTTAGGTGGGAAGTGGGAAGGGATTCCTGGCTGGGAGGGTGGAGAG
Organism: Pachyramphus minor; assembly: GCA_013397135.1. NCBI lineage: Eukaryota > Metazoa > Chordata > Aves > Passeriformes > Tyrannidae > Pachyramphus > Pachyramphus minor. The sequence goes on from VYXB01007622.1 coordinate 48,219, forward strand.
GGGCTGGAAAAGAATTCCCAGAGAAGCTGTGGCTGCCCCTGGATCCCTGGAAGTGTCCAAGGCCAGGTTGGAGCAACCTGGGCTGGTGGAAGGTGTCCCTGCCCATGGCAGGGGGTGAACTTTAAGGTCCTTTCCAACCCAAACCATTCCATGATTCTATGGATTAATGGCCAAATGATAGAAATTACTCATCTACTTAAATTAATAAAAAACCTGTAAATTTGGATCCCCCTTTTCTCTTCCTATTCCAAAGGAAGGAAACAGCCACAGGAGCTGCTCCTGGAAAAAATCCTTGGCCTTGGAGTGATCACATGACACAGGGATTGTACCAGGAATATGGGGAACAGATCCTCAGGAGCAACACTGGAAAAGAAACACAACCATTACTCAGCTGCCAGGCCTGAATTTGGGGCTGTGGTGGCCTGAGCTGCCCCATTCCCATTATCCCATCATCCCATCATCCCATCATCCCACCATCCCACCATCCCACCACCAGGTGTGGGCAGGGATGGATTTGATCCTCTCCAGCCCTTCTGGGTGCTGGTGACCACAAATCAAGCAGGGAGATGAGTCCATCCATGAGCAGCAGCTCCGAAGGGATCCTCCTGAAATGTCTTTCTGACTCATTTGATTTTGAAATGAGACAAAAACCCCCAACATTTCTGGTGCCTCTGCAAATCAGACACGTGTGTGGGAAACCTGGGATTCCCTGGGTAGGTGTCAGCTCTGTGTTTAGAACCAGCAGGAGCTCAGACAAAACTAAAGCCACGTCAGGCTGAACGAGGTTGGCTCTGGCTGGTTCCAAAATGTCTCAGATTTGGTGTAAAGTGGCAAAAACCAGAGCTGAGAGTGAGCTGGGCTTGGGGGTGTTTCACTAGCACACCAAGAAACAGGTTGTAAAAAGACAACTTTACACCTTTAGCAAGGAGGAGGGTTTGTTATCTGGTAAAATATGGGATTTATCTGTGCACAATGAGGGTTAAGGGGTGACAAGGTGTCTAATTAGGTGCCAGATGTTCCAAAATGTCTCAGATCTGGTGAAAAATGGCAAAAATAGAGCTGAGAGTGAGCTGGGTTTGGGGGTGTTTCACCAGCACACCAAGAGAAACAGGCTGTAAACAGACAATCTTTCGTATTTACCATGGAGGAGGGTTTGTTATCTGGTAAAATATGGGATTTATCTGTGTAAAATGAGGTTAAGGGGTGACAAGGTGTCTAATTAGCTGCCAGATGTTCCCAAATGCCTCAGATCTGGTGAAAAATGGCAAAAATAGAGCTGAGAGTGAGCTGGGTTTGGGGGTGTTTCACCAGTGCAAAGGAGAAACTGGTTGTAAAAGGACAACTTTCTGTCTTGAAGAAGGAGGAGGGTTTGTTATCTGGCAAAATATGGGATTTATCCCTGCACAAGGAAGGTTAAGGGGTGATAAGGAGTCCAACCAGGTCCTTGAAGAGCAAGAGTCAAAATCAAGTGCTGTTCTTGCTGAAATAAAGGGGAATTTCATTCCTGGCTTCGTTCCTCAGGACTGAAGGGACACTGAGGGGCTGGAGGGGAAGGGAAGGGAGCTGGGAAGGGGCTGGAGCAGCAGGAGCAGCTGAGGGAGCTGGGGGGGCTGAGCCTGGAGAAAAGGAGGCTCAGGGGGGACCTTCTGGCTCTGCAACTCCCTGACAGGAGGGGGGAGCNTGCAACTCCCTGACAGGAGGGGGGGGGCGGGGGGGGGTCGGGCTCTGCTCCCAGGGAACAAGGGACAGGAGGAGAGGGAACGGCCTTAAAATGCACCAGGAGAGGTTTAGATTGGACATGGGGAAAAATTTGTCTTGGAAAAGGTTGTCACAGGGTTTGTAAGTGCCCAAAAAGCCTGTGGATGTGGCACCTGAGGACACAGTGCAGCACTGAATGTGGTGATGGGGCAGAGCTGATGGGCAGAGTTGGTGACCTCAGAGGTCTTTCCAAACTTTGCCAATTCTCTGATTCCATGATCCATTTTGGAACCAGGCTCATCCAACCTGCTGCAGGACCTACCTGCACCAGCAACCCCCCCTGTGGACCCACCAGTCCCACCTCCTACGTTTGGAACCAACTAAATATCTATAAATAGGTCAATAAAATGATCTAAGGGAAGTTTCAGGGTCTGAGTCCATCCGGGAAAGGTCCATTCACCATCAGCCGGGTTTGTTTTCCTTCCACTCCATCTTTAAGCAGGGATGGAATAATCAATTTATTATGAAGTTTGTGCTGTCCAATGTTCTCAGTAATTGGCTTTGCCAGGTGGAAGCAGCCAAGTCATTAATCACCTGCTTTGTACTTGCTACTCTTTTAATATTTAACAGCAGCAGAACACATTTGTTTGTTTGGCCATGGCAGGGACAAACCAGCTGTGAGAGCAACTCGACCCAGACAAGAGAGATGAAAACATCTCTTAAAGCAGTGCTTTAAAAAAGAGTCTGGGTGGGTTTTTTGTTGTTGTTGTTTGTTTCTTTTTTTTTTTTTTAATGTAGAAGAACCACGAGGCAGAGAAAATAAATCAAGTCAGGCTGAAGCTTCTTCTTCGTAACTTCATCGAGATGATTCCTCAGAGAGACAGGGAAGGGCCTGGAGGAGAGGGAACAGTCTCCAGCTGTGCCAGGGCAGGTTTAAATTGGATTTAGGGACAACTTCTCCACCAAAAGGGTTGTCCAGCCCTGGCACAGCTGCCCAGGGCAGTGCTGGAATCCCCATTCCCAGAGGGATTTCAAAGCCCTGTGGATGTGGCACTTGGGGACGTGGTGGCCTTGGCAGTGCTGGCTTAACAATTGAACTCAATGATCTTGGAGGGTTATTCCAACCTAAAGAATTCCATGATCCTAAGGTCCCATCTCCTCAATCAATGAGGGACACCCTGCCCTTCACTTGCAAGAAGCAGCCAGGCCACGGGGAGGCTTTGAGTTGTTCTTTTGTCCCTTCTGCCCTTAATTCAAGACAAAACCTTGAAAATCCCAGCGAATATAAACATAAATCTTGTAGGACCAGACAAAAAGTGTCATCCTATCAAAAATGCTGCTCCACAAATAGGTGATACCCACAATGATGGGCACCTTTGTGGGTACATTTGTGCCCCCACAGGGCAGTTGGGCCCTTGAAGGGCCGTGTTTGAGTGTGGTGAGGAGTCAGGTCCTTCCCTGAGGTTCATCTGAGGACAAAACCCGAGGAAAGGAATCCAAAGTGAAACCAGAGCTCGGTTTAATTAGCTCAGCTCTAATTAGCTCAGCTCCTCACTTCGTTATGGATTAGAAGGGCAAGCCAAGCCCATCAAGGAATGTGTGAGGGAATGCAGGGGGACCTGTTGGCCAGCAGGAAAATGAGGAACACCTTCCAGATCCCGGGGAGAGACCAAGGGTGTGATGGATTTTCCCACATGGAAATGATCCCATTGCTTCCTGCTGCTTCTGGTGCTTCCAGGTGTGGGAAGGGGTGGAAGGTGGAAGCCCAGAACACCAGGGGTTCATGTGTCTGTCCCAAACACCAACGGCCCCGAGGCTGTGGAGCCAACCAAGGATT
>VYXB01007624.1:0-15877 GCA_013397135.1 Pachyramphus minor
TTCTTGTTGTCCTTGATGTCCCTGGCCACATTTAGTTCTATCAGGGCTTTAGGTCCTTTAACTTGATCCCTGGCTGCTTGGACAACCTCTGTATTCCTCCCAGGCTTCCTGCCCCTGTTTTCACCCTCTGTAGGTTTTCTTTTAGTGTTTGAGCTTGTCCAGGAGTTCCTTGTTCATCCATACAGGTCTCCTGCCATTTTGCCCAACTTCCTCTCTGTTGGGATGCATCACTCCTGAGCTTGGAGTAGGTGATCCTTGAATATCAACCAGCTTTCTCGGGCCCTTCTTCCCTCCAGAGCTTTATCCCATCCCTACCAAGCAGATCCCTGAAGGGGCCAAAGTCTACCCTCCTGAAGGCCAGGGCAGCAAGTTTGCTTTGCGCCCTTCTCGCTGCCCTCAGAATCTTAAATTCCATAATTTCATGGTCCCTGCACCAAGGCTGCCCTTGAGCTTCACATTCCCCACCAGCCCCTCCTTGTTGGTGAGCACAAGGTCCAGCATAGCACTTCTCCTCCTTGGCTCCTCTATCACTTGGAGAAGGAAGTTACTGTCAATGCATTCCAGAAACCTCCTGGATTGCTTTTGCCCTGCTGTGTTGTCCCTCCAACAGATGTCAGAGTGACTGAAATCCCCCATGAGGACCAGGAACTGTGAACGTGAGGCCGCTCCTCTCTACAGAAGGCCTCATCGCTCAGTCTTCCTGGTTGGGTGGCCTGTAGCAGACCCCCACTAGAACATCACCTGTTCCTGACATCCCTTTAATCCTGACCCTTAAGTTCTTGGTTTGTTCCTCATCCATTCCCAGGCAGAGATTCATGGACTCCCTCTGGTCACTGACACAGAGGGCAACCTCCCTCCTCATCTCCTCTGCCTGTCTTTCCTCAAGAACCTTTCCTCAAGGACCTGCATCCTTCCAACACTCCAGCCACAAGCTACCCACATGAGGTAAATTACCATCATCCACCCTCACAGCAGGGCACAATTTCAAGCATCCTGAGTGTGGGATACCATGACTTGCCTGTTCTGCTGCATTTCAAGCAAATAGCAGAGCTTTACTGCACACGAGCATCTGCACAACCTTCCCACAGTCAGTTCCCGTGTCAAATGCTCGGTTGGTTGGTCATCTAGTGAGCTTCATCATTCCCTGAGTTCTCCTCCCTAGCATGGGCCCCATCATTGTGTTACCTGAACCCAAAGACTTAATACCACATTACATGTTACAAGGTATTTCCAATTAAAGTTTGAGACTTTCAGGTTGTTCTATATGGGGTAAGGAGTTGGACTTGATGGGATCCTCACGGGTCCCTTCCAATTTGGGATTCTATGATATTTGAACTGTAAATGCCTCTTCTATCTTAACACACTGTCCTAACACCTGAAGCATATGGACCAACAATCCTACAAAGGGCATCAGGGCATCTGTAGGATTTGCTTCACACGATGGCCACACTTTAAGGCAACTTCCAGAAGGGCTGCGGATAGCTTTTCTTTTCTCCATATGCCCAGGCAAGAAGCAACTGAGAGGAAATTATGGGACTCTGCTTGAGAAAACTTGCCTTTTTTCTTTTCTAATAAATAAAATTTATAATTACCCAGCCCAATGTTTTCTCTAAAAGCAAACAACGGGAGATAATATGTCTAGTATTTACTTCACAGATAGTCTGCATGCCCCTTCCCATCTCTTCTGGAAAAAAGGAGGGAGGGAAGGTGCACTGGAAGATGTTTCTTAGCAGGAAGGAGTAAAGGCGAGGGGTGTTCATCCCCAGCAGCCCCACTGTCAGTAAAGTTGGCATTTCTCCCCACTGACCCACCAACAGACAAACTGCCTTAGAAAAGACTGGAAAGCTGGCAGATTGTCTCCTCTCTACCAAAAACACACTGACTTACCCCACCCAGATCCATATAAGAGAAGATGGAAGTCAGCAACCATGGATGAAGAAATAAAAAGCATAGCATCCTTCCAGCAGCCAAGTTTGGATTTTCATCAAACACTCTTTTTGCCCTCCAGTAGAGTTGCTGCTACCTCTGAGGAGTCCCAAAAAGGCAATGCGCTTCAACAAAGGGGCCGCTTCTCAGCATCCATGCCATATTACTCCATTTGCCTTTGTATTGGTGAGAAGACTAACTTAGAAGAGAAGAAAACAACTGCCAACTTATTCCCTGCAAGAGATGTCAGCTACTGGGAATTAGTGCTGGATTTGCATTCAAATTCATACTAACCAGTAACCCTGAAGACCACATCCAGGCAGGCTTTCCATATGCACTCCCAGGGCACAACAGAGTATTTCACACACTGCAGTCATACCACCTTATGCTTGCTGTAATTCTCATGTGATACTAAACAGCTCACAGTACAGGTGATTCAGTAAGGCAGCAAGAGACTGGAAGTCTGTCAAAAGCCATTGAGAAACAGCCTGAAATTCATCTCAAAGGACAGGAGGAAAATTCAACCATACACCTCACAGCTCAATTTTCTCAGTTCTGTAATAAAGTAGGTGCCTGAAGAACAAACCTAACACTCAACACACTTGTTACACCCTGGAGCTGTGGCCTCAGAAGCTGCCTGCAGTTAGGAGCAGGATTTTATACCCAGTTTTGCCACTGGATGTAGCCCAGTAATTCACAGCACAGAGACAGATCCGATTCCAAAGCATATGGTTTAGGAGCATCTCACCCATTTCATCTAGTACCACCAGCTACAAAGAAACACACAGCTCGTCCTGACAGAAAATTCCCTATTTTATTAGACACCTTCCTTCAGCAAAAATCTGCACACTTCTTCAAAATTAGATCCTTGCTCTTTAAGGGGAGGCAAGCTGCTAGCCTTGCTATTCAGATGACAGTCCCCAAAAGCATAACCTCTGCAGCCAAAGTAAAAAGAAACTGAAGCCTGCCTTAAGAATCACAGCAGTTGACAAGAAATCTCCTATTATCAATGCAACAGAAAGCACATGCCAAATTCTGCTAGGGCAGGCAAGGAAGATAGTCAAGGAAGAAATACCCCTGTGGGTCTCAGGCAACTCTAAATACTTTTGTTCTCAGGTGTGTCCATATGGAAAAGCTAGATTTTTTTCCTATTCCCTAATATCTCAAGGCCTTCCATTAGAGAAGAAAAAAAAATTATATTTAGGTCCTATTTGTTGTGTACCTGCATACATACTGTAGGAGAGCTTAAAAGGTTCCTCAAAGGCTCCTCAAAGAACAGCAAGTGAAAATCAGAGGAAAGGATGCATTCAGTTTAGGTGAATTTGCTCTAAGTTTGTCTTCCACTAAGGCAATTTAATGATAGTGAAAGAGTGTGGTGATACTCAGCATAAGCAAAAAATCCTTGTGTTTCAGACTGTAAATCTTAAGACAGCATGTCAAAAACAAAGTCTAGGAGATCCTAGATTGGCAGTGGCTGCACATTCACAGCTTTAAGCGCAACATAGTACAAGACTGAAAAGCGCTTTTGAATTAGTTGTACGTAACCTCGTACGTGGAAAATCTCTCTGCTATCTTTTTTCATTGACCTGGTCATTTTACTACCAGGTCACTAGCAGCTGCCACCCCAAACCATCTGTCATTAGCAGACCTACTCCATGAGCAGTTTGTTCAGGAGCTGCTTCTCCTCCTGAATGTTGCAAGCCATCCATGCACAAGAACAAGGTCACCAGGTATAAAACAGACTCCTTTCCCTCAACAACACTTTTATCTAATCCCAAACATTAAGGCTTAATCCTTCAAAATATCTGAATAATAGCTGAAGATAATACAAAACCTGAAAATATAAAGGGAAGAAAATTAGCAAGTGCAAAACATGGCTGGCTTTCACTCAGACTCACTTGTCCTTTATATAATCTAGGTGTTGTAGGAAATAGTGAAAAGCTTGAGAACTGTGGGAACCAGAGAGATCATAAGCAAATAGCCCAGGCTTGTGTTCCTACTGTGCTGACAGTTGTAATACAATTATACAATTAGTGACACAGTTGCAAAGTGTCTTCGGGTTCAATAGGATAGAAGAACAGAAGCTCTCCTCCATTTTTGCCCTCTCTCCCTAGACCTACACCAGACACATGGCCAATACCAGCTTGCAACCTGTTTGCTTTAAATGGATGTATTGCTTTTCTAAAAGGTTGAGCACTCTCTTCTCCCAGGAGAAGGGAGGATGACTAGCAACAGCAGAGTGCAGTGCAGATGTAATGTCCAGGACAAGCATGCTGGTGGAGCCAAATATTCTGCACAGACATGTGCTTCAATGGCAGCATTTCAAACACTCTTTCTTCTCTTTCCTCATCACCAGGTATCATTCAGAGGCAGCAACTGTCACTTGCAACCCAATGAGCATCCTACAGGTTGCACACAGAGCTGGCACTCCAAAAAGAGTTCACATGTACAGGGAGAAGCAGGAAGGTCTAACAGTCACATCACCACAGCTCAAATTTGAAGGCTTTTTGCAGTGCATTTATTTCCAAAGTGTCCTTGACAAGGGAGGTAACTTTTCACTGAGGTCCAGTTTTTGTCTTTCAGGGGGGCAATGGGGAGGGTGTGCACACGCACACATTTCAGTACCATGCCCAAACAGCAACAGATGCTCTACAAAACAGAGACTACATATTTTGTGGGGAGATTTCCTACTGGAAAATAAGGGAAGAAGAAGTTGTTTAAAAGTCTCCTTTCGGGCAGCTCAAGATTCTCTCTCTCAGCCCCAGAAAGAAACAAGTTACTTCCCCTTCAATAGCTTGATTTCCCATAGCTGGTCAAGAAACAAGAGCCAGGACACTCAAAAGGTACTTCTAAAAATCCCCATATTGACACCAAACAATCTCTTTTCTTTCTTTTCTTTTTTCTTCTCTTTTCTTTTATCTTTTCTTTTTCTTTCTTTCTTCCTGCTTTCTACCAGATTCCTGGTTTTTTAGCATTTTTTGTTCTACCTGTTGCTTCTGAGAAAGTCCCCCATCTTGCTTTCTGTCCTACTGCTTAGACAGAGAAACCATATCAGATATGAATTCACCTGCACTGTCGACAAGGGATCAGGACTATCAACTCAGGGATCCTTCTGGAGAGCTATCAGCAGCAAATGTTTGTTCTGGATAACAGGAACTGAATTCTGAAACTTCCCATGCTTTATTTATACAATAAAGTATGATTAGTCTTAAATTAGTGTAAAGCAACACATAATCCTACACTTGGTTTTCATAATCTCAGAGTGCTGTGCTATCACAAGGAAGATGTTCTGTAGACCTGGACAGTTGAGGCTGTAACCACCCTGGTACAGTTCAATACTGAACACTTCTAACCTCAACAGAAAGTTTGTTTGGCTTGAAATCACACCTACTCTGAAAGCAGAGACAATGGAGCTTCTCTCACACAAATCTTGCCTGGATTTTAAACCATGATCTATTTAGTTTCACCTTCTTCCCAAAGAGAGTTCCAACCTCGTGCACATCTCACAGTCAGCTCTCCTTGAAAAGTCATTTACTCTCATAGTATTAGAAAAAAATAGGCTGTAATTAAGCAGAGTTATTAATCTTTTGTCACTTGGGACCTGAAACTTATTCATATTCATGTCAACAGAAGTGTTTGCCACTACACTCAGGACTGCACACAAGTGCTGCATCATTTCTCAGAACAGAATACAAGAACTTCTGGGGGCCAATAACTGTTCTGCCTTCTGTTCACAGCAGTGTTTAGCTGGGATGACCACTTCTGCCAGCCCATCACCAACCATTTTGCTTTTCTGCATCTTGCCCAAAGAACACCATTCCCCTATCACAGGCATAAGCTGCCACAGTCTACAGCCCATATCTTGCAGCTCTGCTAGCTGAGAAATAGAGGAGAAATAACCATGGCTGAAGAGGTAGAGGTGGTCTCTGGAAAATGCTTTTCAAGATTCCTCTTCTCAAGAGCACAGATCTATCAGGATCTGCTAAACGGTCTCCAAAAGACACCTAGGTCTTTGAAGGAAGTCTTTCCTTACCTACAGAAACAGACGGGACACAAATTCTGGAGCGAGCTGTTCTCATGCTCCTTGGACAAACTCCGGGTGCCCAATGTGGAGCCTCATCACAGTTTCTTCAGCTAATGGTTAAGGCATAGGGAGGTTCAATGATTTCCTTTACAGACACCACATCCCTGTCTGCAAAGACACAAACCCAAAACATCTCTCTCCTAAGTGGGGTCCAACAGTGTCAGGATTAAAGTATGGCTGTAATTGGATTGCTTACTGTAGTCACAAACAATAATCAGGTTAAGAGATTTCCTTTCCCTCCTCTTGGCTAGGCTTTAAGTAAGCAGAAGTTACAAGGCAGGTGGGCGGTTGTTAAACCTTTCCTCCTCCAGTTGCTTAAGAAGGGTGTTTAGGGTTGCTAATTTTGCCTCCTACTCATTGGTTTAAAGGCACATTTACCTACGCAGGGAGCAAATGCACCTTGCTGCACAAACAGTGAATGAAACAGACTCCTTCAAACCAATCTCCTAATTCTGCATCCTTTCACATCACATGCACCCATACCTGCACCACTGGAAAGATCACAGCTGAAACGGCATAGCCTGAAAACGCACTGTTCTCTCCCACTCCCGTTCCTGCCCTTATATCGGTTCTTTCCAGGCTGTCTTCTCTCCTGCTTTCCCCCTCCTGATTCTAGTACCATCCCACTAGAAAAAGACAACAAACCTTGAGGATGGTTGAGAGTTACTGCCAAGCCCACCCAGGTACATCAGCCAGCAAAAAGGGGATTGGAAGACAGCCAAGTTCTCCATCGAAGGGACCTAAGTGGACCTCCAACCTCCCTCTAACCACTGATTTCTATGAGATACGGTTCTTTGAGGAAGTTGCCCTTGACAAGCCAGTACAAAACTGGGCAAATAGATCAGAAGTTGAGAGAGTTGGACAAACATCGTGTACTTTCTTAGCAGTTTCCTGTGTAAAGCTACAAGTCACCGGCTGTGTTGTTCACAATACTCAAAAACATTTGGAAAGGGGTAACAAAAAATAAAATAAAATAAAATAAAATAAAATAAAATAAAATAAAATAAAATAAAATAAAATAAAATGGAAAAGCAATTGAGGACAAACAACTGTTGCCCCATCATGTGCTCGGGAGAGTTGCAGTGACACAACTACATGTCTTGGGTCCTGTTACAGAGAGACTTCGTTGCTCTTGGTAGGAAGCAATTTAGATTTAAGATCCAGGTAGAGAGGCAAGATTTAATCTGTCTCTGCCACATTTTAACTGTCGTATGAATTGCTTCACCTCTGCTTCCCTCCTCACCCATCTTTCATCCAAAACACGGAGTAAAACCCCCACACAACAGGTACTGTTTCATTGTAGCACGTCATTTAGCACCTTCCACAACAGGACATGAGACTCTGCCATGAGACTCCTGGCACCTCCTGTCACACAAGCTGAATTCCAGATAATAAGCCCATTGACAAGAAGCATCTCCTGAGAAAGCATTAGGATGTGCCCAAACAGCCTGTCCCAGCATGCACAGCATGTTACCCAGTCACACAGCGATCAGCCCCTCTCGTGTTCCACTGCTAGCTATGCAGACATTAATTGCCTCTACCAGGAGCAATGTCTTTTCTCAGCGGAAAGAGCTCTGAAAACCTCAGCAGAAAGTCCAAATAATTTTCACATACTGCTCCCCAAACCTTACTCCAGACTCCACCAGTTCCCAGGGGGTTTTCAGATGGCAGACGGGACAGCAAGGAAAACTCTGCTGGGGATCGCTCTCAGGTGGTGTCTCTCCAGTCGCCCTTTTACAATTGCACAGTCGCCTCAGCACATTCAAGGAAAAAGGAACACTGCAGCAGGGAAACATGCATGGAAAAAAGTGGGGAAAACAGGAACATAAGTCATAGCTGTGGCTTCAGGGAGAGTAAAGGTTATTTGAACTAGAAGAGGAGCAAGCAATTTCTGCTGGATCTGAATCTAAGCCTCACTTCAGTGTCTAAACCACAAGGTCATCTTTCTGCTCTATTTTCAAACAAAGAGCATGTGACCAAATTCATTGCTGGTGCATAACAGCCTGCCTAGAAACATTAGAAAGAGCTTACTAACCAATCCACAGGTCAGTGGTAACATGCTGCAGTGAACTATTAGAATCGTTTTTCCTAGGCAAAGAAAGGGTACATTACTTGGGAAACATCCAGTCTTTACCTGGTCATTGCTTTATTTAAGATCACTATGTTAAATCTTCCAGCTGTTCACTTGGGATCTACCCAAAAGCCACCTAAGGGCAGATAGAAAAGAAGTGGAAGTCTGCAGCATCACATTGAACTTTCTCATTTTAGCCATGCTGAAATCACGCATCAGCAACAGTATGGCTAATGTCACGGAACTTTCTTCATAAATGTAACAGATTTTGAAATTTTCATCCAAGCCTGCTTTAACAAATGATGCTGCAGTGTCAGTTTCGCTGAGAGCAGTAGTCAATGCACCCACACCTCCACGGAGCCACAGCACAAGCCGTCTGCCACATACCTGTTGCTAAAGAGCTCGCTCACTGTGTCTCCAGGCTACAATAAAATGTGTTAATGAATCACCCACCACAAAGCGGTGATTAAAAAAACACCACTTGCTGCCTTGTCTGCAGAAAGGAGAGCACAAGTGCTTAAGATACAGTGACAAGTACCTTTGAACCAAGTGTGAAAGTGCTAACGGGGATGCAGGACAGGCTACATTCTCACACTCATCACCTGGCAGAGCTTACCGGGATACACCTCCAAGTCTGCTGGAGATGTGCCAATGTAGCCAAGCTGGCAAAGACAGTGAAATGAGGTCAAAGGTAGGTCACTGATACACACCAACTTCTTCCGTTGTCCAGACTGTCCTGGTAAAGATCTCCACGCATACTGACAAAAAGCAAACGTGCCACACAGCAGCTTCGGTAAAGCACTGCCTAACAATTTTCCTACTAATCATGAACACAGAGTTTATGTTTCATTACAGCTTGCTACTTCTGAAGTAGTATGGACACAGGACTCTGTTATGCCATCTACTTCCTCTGATGTTATCTTAGGCTGGCAAGCACCTTGGATCTGAATCCCTGCAGGCTCAAGAACATGGTACCATCCGGGAAGAGAGTACACCAGAGGGTCTGAAGTGACACAATACCAGTGATACAGGCCCATGAAAGAGACAGTGTCAAACCAGCATGGGCATCCATTTTTGAGGCTTCTTCATAAATGTAAGAAAAACATTTAAAAAAAACCCAAACAAACAGTTTAGTTCTAAAGAGTTGCACAACTAAGACTCTTCGCTCAAAAGAATGATTCTAACCAAAGCTGGCAAATTTGTGCATAGGCTTTTCATCCACTTGCAATGTAAGCTGTTAATAACCAGCACCTGTACAATGCAGTTCTCTGCGCAGATCCTTGTGGGTGGAGCAGGATCCTGAAACAAGGTGACTTGTCCATACTTCCATAAATCGGTATGGCAACAGATAAAATTATTTCCAAATACGTATGAACATTTCAGCAATACACAGATGAGATGAACACAGTGTAAATACAGAGTAATGGGAATGTTGTCCTTTTATCTGGCTGGAGACTACGGAGCACAATAGGCAGGAGAAAAGCTTGAAATGTCAAGGGACTTGACAAACTTCAAGGAAAAATTTAATAAATTATTCATACACACAGCATGCTGTGAAATCCAAATGGGACATCCAGAGTCTGCTTCTGACAAATGAGCACACAAGAAAGGAAGGAATACTCGGAATCAGCAGCCTTGAGGATAAAGTATGAGAAGACTGAAAGAAATGTCAACTTATGCGACTGTATTTCAGGGGTGCACATACAAGAAAGTTCAGAAAGTCTAAAAGAAGAAAAAAGCTGACATTCATTAACAGTGAAAAAAATCTAAAAGCCATTAAAAAACAAGCCAAGCACTTCAGGAACATAGTTCAGCTGAAAAATAAAAACCATAAAAGAATGTAATGTGGTCATTACAGCTTAACAAGGAATAGTCTCTAAATTTTGAGGAAAAAACCAAACTACTTTGAAAATGGAAAAATTAAGATTCAGAATGAAAGATTCCTCATTTACAGGTATGCAAGTCAAGACAGAAGCATGGAAAAAAACCGTGAGAACAGTGCCAAAAATATCCACAGGCATATGCAGGGCTTTTGAGGAAAAGGAGCAATGAAAAAAAAGTAAATGTATTGATCAGGCAGAAAATAAACACACTACTAGAAGACAGCTGAAGGAACATGGGGGAAAATGCTAAACAAATACAAAAATATAAAACATAAAAATAAATGCATAAATAATGTCAATCTAAACAACACATCTAAATAATCGGATTCAGAGACACCACTTGAACTGTTACTGAAAAATGAGACAGCAGAAGAATCAACAGAGGCATTGAACAGGCTCTTCTCCCTCGGTAGAGAAAAGGTATTAAAGAACAGGAAAAGAGTAGCAGAACACTTTTCCAGTGAGTTACTCTTACTCTAGCCCGGTTACCATTGCAACAGTACAACACCTAAATTGTTAGTGGTTTTCAGTTTTGGAAAGTGGAACTAAAGACATCATCCCAAACTGCCTATACTGATGAGAATTTCGTTATTATCTGTGCAGAAAAAGAGTTGAAATACATAGCTGGGCATGGAGATGGTCCCACATGCACTGGCTTTGGATCTCATGGTACTTAAGATATGCCTGCTCTGAAGAATAAGAAACACGGTAAGAAGGATCTGCAGTGGAAGTTTAAAAATCAGCATGAGTAGAAAAATAAGGAGAATCTAGAAAAACTAGAATAGCAGCTAAAGGAAAACAGGAGTTTTTATTTACTAAACAGAATCACTCACTGAGTTAGACCACTTGATACATACAGAGCAACAGAAAGATCATGAGAGATGGCAGTGGAGAGCATTAAAAAGGAGAGGGCATTGCAACAGGCCAGCAGAAAATGCCAGTGTAATTTTGGGTTGTGTGCACAGAGGCTGAATCAGACTGCAGAGCAGGGAGTGGTCTCTGTAACCACACACAATATTTCAGGTGCCTAAACACATTGCATCTCTCCTCGCAGTCCACTGCAACGAGTATATTGAAGTATCCAAACAAAGCCTCATTTATCTAAGAGACTTCTAAGTACAAAAGCAGTATCACTTCAGCTGTCTGCTTCACTGAAGGCAGACACAGGTTCCTGCTGCCACATCCCACACAGAGGAGTAAGACACTCTCACTTCTTGTTTCCCAAAACAGTATTCACCAGCTTTGATGAACTTAAAAAAAACCCAAAACAATCCAAAACAGAAACATAGCTTCCCATAGGCTGGGATACTGAAAGCACAGATAATAACACAAGGTGTTTGGGAAATAACCTTGTCCATATGCTCATCTGGCATGCTGCAAAATGCAGTATGTTTCTCACCTCTGGCTCTCTTTTAGAAATAACTTCTGAAGTTGACTGGAGACATACTTTCAATTCAGAATCATTCCACATTGCAAACAATTACACAAAAGTATCGGCACGGATTTCACCAAAGAACAAATCTGCTACAGGAACCCTGTAGGCTACTGGTAGTCAGGAATTTATTCTTTTGACAGAATAAAGGTCAGAGAATCTCGATCCCAGAGGAGTGTGCACTATACACATCCTACATGGCTGCCAGTGATCAGTCACAAGTAACTGAGTATGGCAGAGGAAGCGGAATGCACTCATGGTATATGAGCACAATAAGAACAATGCAAGATTTTTGATAAGCCATCAGACAACTGATGTAACACAGCCTAGCTAATGAATGAAACACTGGAAAACAAGGCTAGGAGGCAGCATGACAGGTACTTCAAATAAAATTAAGCCCTCAGGGAAGTCACTATTAACGTTCCGAAAGGAGCACACCCCCCATCAATCATACTGGCAGAGGACATTTGTCCTGAGTTCCACTAATGAGCAGAAAGGAATAACAAACAGCCACTCAATTATTGTATGCTCAGAAGGGAAACATAACACTGCCAGAGAAGAACTCCCAAACGTGCTCTGCTGCCACAGAGAGTGACAGATAGTGGACAACATATCAGACTTATTATGCCTGCAGGCCTGTAAGCCAAGCCCACGATACGAAGAATAATAAGCAATCTGACGGCTCTTTAGAACATTTTGTTTTCTATACAGGACTAGAAGGAAATCATAATTCAAACATGGCAAATATCACCAATTATAAGAGATTTTTTCCTTACAAGAAACTGTGGCCTCTCCCAAGCACTCTGGGTCTGAAGCTACTCTGGTTTGTCATGGCATCACAGTATCTTTTGAAGGAACAATCTGGAATCATTTAACTTTCCCAGAGGTGCAACTCTGTAGCGTATCCAAACAGAACAGATTTTGCTGAGGTTGGAAGTTTACCATGAAAATATCTGATTTACCCAGCAAACCACTCAAGAACATCTCAGGAAGATAAATATATGTTATTCCAGCTGGAATAAGTGTTTCTTAAAGGAATACCCAGTTCAGAGGTTCTTCATCACCAAATCAGCTTCAGAGAAGGAAACTCTTAAGGGTTATAGAAAAGACAGGCAATACTCTCCAATGAGAGTAAAGAGACCCCTGAGTTCACAGCAGCCCCTTTGTGAGACTGCAAGATGCAGCCCCACGTAGCTGTGCCAGAGGAGAGCACGTTCCTCCACACTGTATGGCACATACTGTCACTGCAAGGATTTCTGGACGTCAGGCAAAAGGAAAGCATGCAGCCATCTGCACAAATGAAGTCTTAACCTACTCTCCATGAGTTGTCAGGTAATGTAAACTGTCTGCCCAAACAGGAAAACAGGGTTGCAGCGACAAGAACACTGACCTCATGGCACTTCAAAGGATCACCCTAGCTGGCACTTTTGGGATATTTCCAGTAGTACTTGCAACAACTGCTCTCATTTCAAGAAGACTATTAGGCTGTAACTTTCCAAAACACAAGTTTGCCAGGTTTTAATGATAGAGAATTCAGAGCATCTTCTGAAATTTAATATCCTGAAGGTACACATACAAGGTCTCACAAAGTGAGCCCAAACCACATGCATTTCCCTCAGTCGATGCTTTTCTAACTATCATAAGCAGGAGACACTGTGTTCAAGCACAATGTGTGGGTGGCAGTAAGACTTGGAATGTTTGTTTGCTAATGCATTGTACTGAGACCTGAGGTACCGTGGACTTAATGGAGAGTATTTGAATCCTTGCAGCACCATTCATAGCATAATCTGCACAGGTAGAATCTGCCTTTGCAGCTTGAGCTCAACAATACTGAGGCAGCAGACAAAATACAACTCTTATCTCTCACCTCTCACTACAAATACTGCTACTTATCACTTAAACAACGTTCACATAACACTGAACACAACGGCTGTGTCATGGAAGAAGTGAATACAATCACACAATCTTATCTTGTTTCCCAATTAAGAACTTTTATTTATGGATGCTCAGATGTTAAAAGGAAAAAAAAAAAAGAGCAGTCCATTATAAGAGGTTGAAAATACCACTGTGGAACTAACAAGACCTCAAGCGTGTTGACTTAAATCCTTTTACACATTTTTTCAAAACATACTTGCCTGATCAACACACAAAACAATGAAAACACAGTTAAGACACTACCTTGATGCAGATGCACATTTAATTTTGGCAAACCTCTAGTTAATTTCTTGCAGTCTCCATACAGTGAAAACCTGCTACTACCTTAATACCCTTAAGGTGTCATCTTAAGGTAATACGTTAAGGGTATTTATTTGCAAGGCATCACAATAAAGGCACTCCCACCTCAGAATACCCCTATGAAGACTTCTGCTAAGATAATTATGAGTGGAAGTTAAGGCTAATTGATTGACTATTTTAACCAAAGCATGCTTCACACCCTGCAGCATGAATTAATCAGGCTTGCTTTCCTCAAAAGGCATTATGATGGGAAGCCAATAATCCCTACCCCAATGGGTAGCCTAACTGAAGACGAAAAGTGCATTTTGTTTGGTTTCCAGGTGTTTACTTCCTTCTGCCTCAGCATAATAGCCCAATGCCCACAAAATTCAGCTATGCCTCCCCTGAAAGCCACTTCAGCCAAAGGCATCTGGATCTAGGCTACGCTCAGTCAGTTCATAGGAAGGTCATTAATAGGTCACAGATCTCTCTCAACTTGGGCCTGAAATGAGAAAGACCCTGCAGAAGGGATGATACTTTCATTCTCCAGGCCATTTGAAAAAATAAATGTGGACTTAGTTCAGGGGCATATTCCTGATTCAGCAGGAAAAAACTTCCATTATGGGCAACAGTTGATCTTAGAAAGCCAAGACATCCGACATCTTACAGTCATACTACTGAACTGCTCCATGCATTGGGGCTTATAGTGCTTGTTTTCACTGGCCCAGACATTCTCTGGTATCCTGAAAGCCTGGACACCACCTCTGAACAGTCCTGCATTAACAGCCAAGCACACAGCAACCCCACAAAAGTTGATCCAGCCTAGTCTCACTCCTGCAGCAGCCAGAGCTGCATCTGCAGAAAATGAAACACCTAAGAAGGAGCACAGGGACAGCCAAGACTTGCAATAGAGAGTTCAGAAAAAGTCATGTTCTATAGCATTAAAACCAGTGCAAAGTTCTCCTTTCACCAGATATGCATAAGAATGTAAAAATTGAGACTATCCATGGATAAGAAACAGAGAAGCCCAAGGGATAAGCATGCTTGCCTTTGAATGGATATTATTTTGCCACCACTACCACCCCCCAAGCACAGTAAGGCCAGAGACCACCTGTGTTGGGCACTGAGACAGTACAGCAGAGCTTCTGCCTTGAAGAACCTAATGTCAAGACTGAAACATTATACAAGCACATCAGTAGAGGAAGAACGTGGACAAACAATAAGTAAGCACAGTACACAGACACATCATTAACCCAGGTTTGGGGCTTGACCTCACTTTAGTTTCAGTGACCACAAATACCTGCCTGACAGGTGCCCATGTGTGACCCATTCACTAAGGAAAGCTTGGGCTAACTGAAGACTGGAAAACACGGAAGCACCAGTCCCACACTGGTCACTGTGGACTGTGACCACAGGGAGGATTTCTCCAGACCCGCTGACTCTACAGACATGGCAGTACACCATGTTAGAGCCATGGCCTCTGAAGGAAGAATCAGCTTCCATTAGTTTCTTCCCATCTTGGCACATGTTGCATTTAAAGATATTTCAGAGACTAAATTTCAGATTAATTTTACAGGTTTCCTGCAAGCTGCTGTGTCAGATGGCTGCCCCTTCAGCTATCAGCACACAAAGAAGCTCGTGCATTAGAACAAGCACCTACACAACGCTAATGGAAACTGTCCTTCTGAAAAGATACAGGATTCAATGGCCAAAAACCAGTTCTTCAAACAACTTTCAGACTGATCACACACTACTTCTTCTCACCCACTGACTTCCTGAATCTGCCCCATAGCACTCATGAGACCTTCTGATCAGTGTTTGATGAGTGGGCCAAAAGACACTCCAGCTCCTTAACACATCAGGCACCTCCTGGCTCCAAGACAGGTGCTTACAGGCACCTCTAGCCTGGACTATACCCTTAACCACAGAGTCAGCGATGACATCTACACCACTCAGCTTGTCTTCCAGCTCTGCCAGACATATAGCTCTGAGTTCAGCTGGCAGCACAATGAATCATTCCTGCTGTTCCCTATGGTCTGGACTGCAAGTGACACAGGCTCAGGGATGCCTGGTGGCCACTGCCTGGCTTCAGGCATCCGGCTGTAAGATCAATCCGTTCACTTCGGGAGCGAAGAGGCAGCTTCCCAAAGCAGCACGGCCACGATGACACACCCCGTTCTGGGATCCGTGGCCATCGCGGCACAGTCGCCAGAGGCTGCAACATGGAGGCAACGCAGCCGCGGTCCAGTGCTGTCCCACCCTGCCCC
>VYXB01007624.1:23119-39255 GCA_013397135.1 Pachyramphus minor
GCAGGCGGGTGAGCCCCAGCCGTGTGGCGCGCTCCAGATGTGCCACATCCATGAGCTCCCCCCAAGCCCACCGGCCTCTGATCTCCTCCCCCTGAGAGGCACCTGTGTCTGGCAGGTTCAGGCTTCGCCGCCTCCCGCAACATGCAAGGATGCTGCTGGGCCCAGGAATGCCTGACTGCACCGGACACCTGCTCCCTCAGCCAAAAAGAAGGAGTTCAGGTAGCTTGTGCCCAGGGCCCTGTGCCATCAGTTTCAGTACCAGGAGCATCTGTATGCAGAGGTGACCACTAACTGTATAGTCTCCATCCTGCTCTCAAGCACTTGCTCCATGGTTAAGTGCCACCCACACACTGCCCACCGGATAACCAGGATGGTGTCCCAGTGCCCCTGCATGGCCCAGGTGTGGCTGAGGTGGGCTCTGCGTGGGCAGCCATCGTGCAGCACTGTGCCACACAGTCATCAGCCCAGCTTCATCCTCCATTTCAGCCAGGGGGCTGGCTCCCCTCCAGAGCAGCTGCTGAGTTGTGCCTGGCGAGGCCCCGACTCTGTCCTCCCTCTCTGACTCTGACAGCAGCTGCTTGCAGCTGTGCTTGGTCAGGGGGAGGGAGTCTGATAGTCCTGGTGCCATCCAAGGCAGGCAGGGTCCTTTTGGGGACGGTGCTTTGCTCTGCCCCAGGCCAGGAAAGCTGAGCATCCTGCCAGAATTGAGGGCCTGTTGCAGAGGTCCTTGTGTCCTGGAGCTGTGGGCTGGTGCTGCATTTTCTTGCTTTCAGTTTATGGTATTGGGGCAGGGTGGGAATGGACAAACAGCTCTAGGCAAAGCTCTTGGGGACCATGAACCTGAAGGAAACTGAATATTGGGCTAATTTCTTCCACCCCACAAGACAGCTAGGCTAAAAATAATCCTTCATCTAGTGCTGCGCATGAGAATAAGGAGACTAAAAAGAACAGTCCTGGATCACAGCAGTTAAGGGCCTGAATGGGTAAAATGCATAGTTGTGGTCTGATGTGCCTTGGGGGGGAAAATTTAACCAGTGCCCCTGGCTGGAAAGTCCCATGGAAAATAAGGCACATACCCTTCATGGTGGCAGAGACTAGCCAATGTGATGAGCTACCAAAAGAGGCAGTGGCATCCCAAATGCTTGAAGTGTCCCAAGTGTCCAGCCTGTCCCAGTATGTGCAGCCTAGGAACTGGGCTTCAGACATCATGTGCCACTAGGATGGCCTTTCAGGAGTCTCAGGAGCAATTTGGCTAGAAGTCTGCAGGTTTGGAACAAACCAGGCACATAGGATTGTTGAAATCTATGAATGGCCCCCTCCCTTCTTTCAGCCATCCACAGCTATTGGGGAGAGGGCAGCAGAAGGGGGCCCAAGGGTGGGGATAGGAAATCTCAGCAAATCCCTGACAACCCTGCCTGTTCCTCTGTGCAGGATGGTTCCCCCACCACCTGTCAGCAAGCCCCACGTGTGCCTCTCGACTGTGCTCATCATGACCAGCCTTGTCCTCATGGATGTCTACCTGGTGGAGCAGAGCCAGGGCTCCAGGAAATTAGGCATCTGTGTCATGGTGGCAGTGGGTGACTTGTGCTTCCTGCTGGTGCTCCGCTATGTGGCCATCTGGGTCGGGGCAGAGGTAAAGACAGCTAAGCGGGGCTATGCCATGATCCTCTGGTTCCTGTATGTCTTCGTTCTGGAGATCAAAGTCTACTTTGTGTACCAGAATTATAAAGCTGACCGGAAAAGCTTGGATCTCATAGCCCGCAAAGCACTGACCTTGCTGCTCTCCATCTGCATCCCAGCCCTCTACGTGTTGTTGGTGGCCACAGAGCATATGGAATATGTCAGAACATTCAAGAAGAAGGAAGATCTCCGCAACCGCCTCTTCTGGGTCATTGTGGACATGCTGGATGTGCTGGATATCCAGGCCAACCTGTGGGAGCCTCAGAAGAAGGGGCTGCCACTCTGGGCTGAGGGCATCATGTTTTTCTACTGCTACATCTTGCTCCTGGTCCTCCCATGCGTGTCCCTGTGTGAGATCAGCATGCAGGGCATTGGCATCGTGCCACACCGGATGATGCTGTACCCCATGCTGAGCATGCTCACTGTAAACATCACTACCATCTTCATCCGAGGCAGCAACATGATCTTTTTCAGGGACGCCCGGGTCTCCAGCATCTTCATGGGCAAAAACATGCTGGCCATTGGGATGAAGGTCTGTATGTTTGTGCAGTACCAGCGGCACCAGCACCACAGGCCCCCGGGGCCAGACCTACAGCACAGTGACCCAGCCCAATTGCCCACAGGGCTGCACAAATCCCGGGACCAGCCTGCCTGCCCTGAGGAGCTGGCCCGGGACAACACGTGACAAGCCAGGAGGAGCTACAGCCTGGGCACCACGCCTGGCTGTACCTAGAAACCAGAGGCAGGCCACTGAGCTCCCCGCCTGGACAGAGGGCAACAACCCTGCTCCCTCCCTCCCTGGGCGAAGCTGCTCCCAGGGCCCCAAGGGTCACATGGTGAGGCCTCCATAAGGCTGCAGAGCAGTTTGAGACTTCAGCACCCCACCAAGTGAAACAGGCAGCAGAGCAGAGGAGGAGGCCAGGGTTGCCTGCCAGGTGTTGTGTCTGGCTGGGGCCAGGCAGCCCTATCTTGTGTCAGGCTCCCCCACCAGTCCTCCCCATACAGCACTGCCCTCTGGCCAGGCACCACACAGGGACACAGCAGGTCACCTGCTTTGCTGTTGTGGTTGGCCCTGGCTCCAGTGTGGACCTTGGCAACAACCTGCTCCTTGCTGTGTAAGCCAAGGTCCCAATGCACAGGGAGCAGGGCCTGGGTCTTCCCCTGCTATCACCCCTCTCAGCCAGCTGCAAGCCTAGGGGGACCCGGAAAGGGGTGACTGTCCTTTTTTGTATCTCCCTCTTTGCAATAAAAGACCTGAGCCCTGCAGCCTTCTCATGTCTGTGTCTTGCCAGCAGGCAGATCCCCCCACCACCCCTGTGGGTGCGTGTCCCTTGCGTGCCTGTAAGCCCAGCTGCAGCACATGTGGAGAGGCTCGCTCAGTGACAGCCTAGGCCTGGTGAGAGCATCCCAGATACTGGATCTGAAGCCATTCCTCCTGGCCCACATTTGGGAGAGGCAGGTGGGCTCTGAGGGTGTCACTGGTGGGGTAGGTGTGGCAGCTTTGTGAGTCATCACTGCCTGTGCAACCAGCTGCAGTTACATGCTCAGGGACACCCATAGCAAGTCCCCACACTCCACCTGGAGGGACACCAGTGCAGGTCTGGTGGGGACACACTGCCTGAATCCCCTTAGAAACAAGGAAAATAACCCAACTGCTTGAGGCTGGGAGGCTACAGGAAAGAGCAGCTCCCTGGTAGTAGGAGGCTCCGTGGAGATGGTAGAAGCATCTCTTAGAGCTGGTGTTGCCATGCTGCTGCCTGCCCAAATACCCAGTGACAGCTCACCACTGGCTGAGTTGGGCAATGCCCCAGGACTTCCCCTGCTGCGGGGTGCTGGGCCCAGGAGCTGCGCGTACAGAGGCCAGCAGGCTCACTCCTCGCTACTAACATGCAGAACAGAGGCAGGTGACATCCCAGTGAGGATGTTCTCCTTGCAGGCTGTGCTGGTTTTATAAGCTCAGCAGGGAGAAAAAAAGTTCACACTGCTCAAGCCACCCCTTACAATGGTGGAGGGGGAAAACAAAAAAAACCAAGACTGCGGGAGGTTAAAAAACATTGGTCTCACAATTTTACTGAGGTAAAACTCACAAATAACACAGCAACACAGAGGAAAAAGAATGGTTTAGCCAAAAAACCAACGAAGGCAAAAAATTGTTATGTGCCCCCCACCTCGAGGGCAAAACTGTTGCCTAAAATGGTTTGGGAGAAAGAAAACTACGGCCAAATTAGGTAGAGGTAAGATAAGGAATAAAAGGTTTTAATGAGCTTCTAAGCTTCCAGGTAATACGATGTTCTGTGTGCTACCGAACATGGGTGTTACAGTTTTTATAATGATTTCTATCCAATCCCTGTAGTCCACGATTAAGTTCTGCCTCTGGCACGCCTCCTCAAGAATTTGGGGCTGGGGTCTTTTTGGGACCCCCTCTTCCTCATCTTCATCTTCCTCGGAACATGTGTTGTTCTTGGAGGTTCTCCACAGGTCTGGGCTTGAAGGTTGCTGTGTCTATGTCCATATCTTCTTGTGTAGATTTGGAGGTGTTCTGTTAAGTTCTACCTTGAAAATAAGACTAAACACATTACTGGAATTCAGGCGAATTGATAGGGGAAACGGGTAACAGGGTTTAGTATGTGTAACTGCTGTGCCAAAGGGCAAAAGCCTGTATTCTACTACACAAAGCTCTACATTTGCTATATAACTACTTTTAAAATCTATAAAGTTAAAAAATCCAAACTTCAAGGCATCAAACCCAAAAGAAATAGTTCCCTTTCCCACTGCGCCGGCCCCACGTGGTCCCGGGGAACAAAGAAAACACTGTGGCAAACGAATCCCCACGGTCCTAAGCTCTCCCCAACGAGGCAAAAACCACGGGGGAAACACGGACAAAACAAAAACCTGGAAGACGATTTAGTCTGGAAGGAGTTATGCTGCCGAGATGTTGGCGTGGGTCCCGGCGTTTCGGCGGCGTGGGCGCAGCAGGCTCTTAGTTGCCTGCTGTGCGCCTGGAAAAAGCGGCGGTGGCAAAAACGCGTTGGCGGCTTTCAAAAGACGGAAGCTGCGATCTGCTAAGGGACTGCGCAAACCCAGGGAGCGGAGTGCGGTCCAGGGCCGCCCCCTCCTTTCGAAAGCGCAGAAACTCCGCTTTCAGTAGCCGCGACGGCTTCTCTCTGTACTGAGCAGCCACACAGTCTTGGGATCCCCGATCTTACATCCTCTCTCCAGAGCCGGGATGTAGCAGGGGGCGGCAGGGTCCAGGGTCTGTGGTGGCTGCGAAAATAGCTCCGGAGTGCCTCCGTCGGGACGGGGCCGCTCCCTCCCTTTGGAGGAGCAGCAGATGGCATTCCCGGTGGCACCGAGCAGCCATACGGTCTCCGAGATCCCAGTCCTGCACCCTTTCTCCTCCGGAGCGCGCCACCAGCAGCTTCCGACGTAAGACCACCTGAACTTCCACTGGCTCGGCGTGTTTATGGTGGAAACCACGCCCGCTCACTGTGGCGCGGGTATATTGAATATTCAACACTAAAGCTCCATCCCTTTGCTTTGTAACCATAACACAGTAAGGCGCACAGGCCTCAGCAGGAAGATGCCCTTTGGCTCCAAAGGGGCAGGAGAAGAAAGCAGGACCACTTTGGGGGTCCACCAGACTTGCCACCTCCTGTGCAGGACCTACAAGCACCAGGCCATGGGGACACTACTCAGAAATGCTGAGGAATGCCACATGGCCCCTCAGCAAGGCTGTGGCAGCAGGTCTCTAGCCAAACCAGCACATCCCATTTCTACTGCCTTCCCCCAGTTACACTAAGACCTGTCACCACAGCATCACCCACAGGAACTGCAGTGGAGGCAGGTGCTTTAGCAACACCCTCAGGCCCATTGAGCTGCTCATTGTTCCATGTTTTACTTATAGCAAGGCCTGTCCCCTGGCCCCACAAAACTGTGGCCCACACGCACACAGCACAGCTGCACCCAGGCAATGCCCTGTTCTGCAGAGCCAAGGCACTCTCTCAGCACCTGCTCTGACCTGTCAGACAGGGATCCTCCAAGTCACCTCCTTACAGGCACAATGATAGCAGCCAGGGGCAACCAGAGCAAGAAGAAACAAGAAAGCTGATTCCCCTAAGTTCAAACACTTTTGACTGTAACACCACCAACACTAGGAATAAAGGAAAACCAGTATTTTATTTCATACAGGATCAGTTTCCCAGAAGCACTAACAGCCCTGTGGAAACAACCTTGAGAAGCCAAGGAGAGAAGCCAAGCTGCTCTGAAGGACAGATAATGAGTAGCAGTAGCTGCACAGTCAGCACCATGCCCCATGAGAGGAAGGTCAGCCACACCTGGGTCTGCATCACCAGGTGCAGCCCATGTGGAGCAGTGTGATCCTCTTCCCTTTACTCAGCACTTGTGAGAGTTAGTGAGTCCTTGCTAGAGTTAGAAATGAGCAGGTGCAATGAGCAGCTGTCAACACCATAAGCATCTGCACGACACACTTGTCACCACCCATGGTTTAAACCACAAGCTAAAAGGATATTTCAACTACAAAAAACCCACTATTTCCTTCAGTTCAGCCTCTGCTCTGCTGCCTTACCACATCACTGTGCGGTGGAAGGCAGATACTGGGAAGAAAGATGGCCATCTTCCAGGCCTGGCCAAGGCAGAATGAGTCCCAGTGCCAGACAACAGCACATCTGTCCAACGTCACAAGTTCTTCTGTGAGGGTAGACGGCGCTTGTCTTTGATGGCATTTCTCTTCCTCTTCTTGTTCAGGAAGCTCTCCAGCTTTCCACTCCTCTTCAGCTCTGCATACTTCTCAGCTAGCTCCAATTTCCGCTTCTCAGCTGTAGAGGAGAGGGAAGCAAAATTTTAAAGAGAAGCCCAAAACACCTGTATAGACCAGCCCATCCTCACCTCTGCCTCCCTGGCCCCCAGGCTTAGCTTGCCCCTTGAGTACCAGTACTTGAACAATCCCTCCATGGCTCTGTGGAATGGTATGGACACGTCACTTCCAGTGCTTGAATTCCTGCCAGCAGTACTCCCTCTAGGTCTTCCTACAGCATGCTCACACTGAATACTTACATTTCTTTAGGAAAAAGGGTTTCTTTCCCTGCTTGGCCAATTCCCTCTGTTGTCTCTTCAAAGACAGCTCTCTCTCCCTCAGCTTCTGCTGTTTTTTCTGTGCCTGTTCTTGCTGTGTCTGTACAAAAAAGATGGCCTGTGTCAGCATCGAGGCAGACCTCAGGTCACACATCCTCTCTTCCAGTGCACTGAACTCACCATACGGTTCAGAAGCTGCTGAAGTTTCTCCTTCTGCTCCATGTTCCGGCATTTCTTCAGCTGCTTCTGAACCATCTAGAAGAGAGCAGAAAGCTGCATGATTGCCTGTCTGTCACTTCCACTGTGAAAAGCCTTTGGAGAAGTAGGCTCTGCCAAGCAAGGTTCTTCCACGCAAGTACAAGCACAGAGCATCACCTCCTTCTCCTGCTTCTTGATGCTGTCCAGGAAGCTGTACGTCTTCATAAATATTTCAGGCTTATACTCTCCAGACAAGTCATCAAATCGAGGGTCTCTGTGGATCTGATGGCAAGAAAGGCAAAGGCAAGAGCTGTAGCCAGGATTACCCTGTTAATAGCCTGCTTACTCTCCTTTCACAGATCAGACCTTGCCATTTTTTTCGCCAGCAATATTATGCACCCACCATTGGAACATCTGCAGTTGGCAAAGACTGAGTGCAGTAATTAAGGTGGCAGTCCCTCACAAAGTCATGCCTGCATCCAGTCTACCAAGTAACAAACATTTCCAAATATAAGTCTACATCCAGGAGTATCCAATTCAAGGAACAAGAGTGCTACCTCCAAACACCTGCAACTCCCAGACCAAGAGTTGGCTGAATATGTGTTGTCAAGATGATGGATTTGGGAACTCAAACCTATCTAGATTCTCACAGATTAACTGGGTCAGGTCATACAAAAAGGGAGAGACAAAAAGAGATCTCTAACTGCAGAAATTAACATATTCAGATGATCCAGCAATAACAAGTCAAAGTTACATTCAGATTAGAAAGTAGGTGGACACTTGAAGTTCTGGGATTAGTACTGAACAATGACCATGGCTTGCAGTGAAATTGTCATTGGTGGCAGTCGTTACATCTTCTAGAAACATCTGGGTCACAAACACTGAAGTGAACCTGCAGCTGCTCCTGCACCCATTCCTTCTTCCCCCCAGGGAAACACCATCACTGTCTGCACTCACCAGCAGTCCAGCCCAGTGCTCCAGAAACAGCCTGTGCCATCTGCAGCAGCCCAAATACCGTATGTGTGCCCTGTCAGCATTGCCCCGGGAAGTCAGTTCCTGAACTGGGGAGGGGGAGCACCCACCTTCTTTCTAACAGAGACAACTTGTCGCAGAAAAGGCACAGGCTTCTTGGCAGACATTTCCAATGGCCTGAAAAAGAGAGGAATGCATTTAAGAGGAGTAGATGTCAGAATAAGGTCCAGGATAACATGTCAGGAGGTTAGTCAAACACTCAGAAGAACATTACTGCACCACAGAGTCTCCCAACTCAATCCTCCCCATACCTGCAGAGAGCAAAGTGGTGACTCAGTCAAGAGCCACAGAAGGCTAAGGCAACCAAATGTATAAATGTGTGGTTAAAACAACCCTACACAGAACTTGTAACAGCCCCATTGTATCAAGTGAAAACCCACCACCTGCATCAGTAAATGTGCTGTACTCGATTATTTCTCTCATAGTCACAGAATGGCTGGGGGTGGAAGAGACCTCTGGTGATCACATAGAGACCACCACTCTGCAAAGCAGGTTAACCTGGACAAGGCTGCACAGGATTGCATCCAGGTGGATTTTGAGTATCTCCAGAGAAGGACACTCCACAACCTCACTGGGCAGCCTGTTCCAAAACTCAGTCACTCTCACAGTAAAGAATTTTTCCCTCATACTCACATGGAACTCCCTGTTTCAGTTTTGCCTGTTGCCCCTTGTCCTGTCGCTGGGCACCACCAAAAAAGAGCCTCGCCCCATCCCCTTGACCCCTGCCCTTAACATATTTGTAAGCATTGATAAGGTTCCCTCTCAGTCGTCTCTTCTTGAGCCTGAACAGGCCCAGCTCCCTCAATCTTTCCTCAAAAGAAAGATATTCCAGTCATTTTTTTTTGCCCTCCGCTGGACCCACTCCAGTAGCTCTGGACAGCTCCCCTGTCCTGAGGAGCCCAGAACTGGACACAGCACTCCTGATGTGGCCTGACCAGGGCTGAGTAGAGCAGCAGAATCACCTCCTCTGACCTGCTGGCAAGGCACTTCCTAATGCACCCCAGGGTACTATTGGCCTTCTTAGCCACAAGGGCACTGCTGGCTCATGGACAACTTGTTGTCCACCAGGATCCCCAGGTCCTTCTCCATAGAGCTGCCTTCCAGCACGATGACCTCCAGCATCTACTGGTGCTTGGGCATATTCCTCCCCAGGTGCAGGACCCTGAACTTGTCTTTGTTGACCTTCAGGCAGTTCTTCTCTGTCCAACCCCCCAGCCTGTCCAGTTCCTGCAGAATGGCAGCACAGCCCTCTGGTGTACCAGCCCCTCCTCCCAGCTTTGTGCTGTCAGGAAGCTTGTGGAGAGACACTCTGCCCCTTCATCCAGGTGACTGACGAGTAAGTTGAACAATGCTGGAGCCAGTACTGACCTCCAGGGACACCACTAGTGAGACACCTCCAACTAGTCTACTGCATCTCTGATCACGACTTTCTGAGCTCTCCCATTCAGCTGGTTCTCAATCCACCTCACCATCCACTCATCTAACCCACACTTCCTGAGCTTGCCTATGAGGATGTTAGGGAAGACAGTGTCAAAAGTCTTGCTGAAGTCAAGGTAGACAACATCCAGTGCTCTCCCCTCAGCTACCCAGCCAGTCATGCCATCACAGAAGGCTATCAGATTGGTCAAGCAAGATTTCCCCTGGGTGAATCCATACAGACTACTCCCAAAAACCTTCCACGTGCTTAGAGATGACCTCCAGAATGAGGCTCTCCATCACCTTTCCAAGGATGGAGGTGAGGCTTACTGGTCTGTAGTTTCCTGAGTCCTCCCTTCTTGCCTTTTTTGAAGACCAGAGTGACACTGGCTTTCCTTCAGACCTCTTGCACCCCTTCTGCTCTCCATGCCCTTTCAAAGATGATGTAGAGTTGCTGAGCAGTAACATCTGCCACCTCCCTCAGCACTCATGGATGCTAAAGAAGGGAATTTCTGCACTGACCTGGAAGTTACAAAGACAGGCCAGGCTCAGCAAGAAAGCACACTGTAACACCAGTAAGGAAAAGGTCAGCCCCAGGATAATGGGCTGCACAATGTATGGTACATATCCCAAAAGAGACTTCACAATGAATCAGGATCATGATAATCAATTAAGGGAAAAAGTTTTCCTTGCGACACAGGCCTTAGAGCTTGATGCTTCGGGTATATGGGGTGGATGGTATAAGGTAGGACAATAGGGTATTACTCTTCCTGTATTATCCTGTGATTTGTCAGGTAAGGCATCAGAAACATGAAAAACCTGCCAAGAGCACCCACAGCATGGGCACTGCATCCACAGTTAGCCACCCACAAGTAACACCGGGGCAGGAACATAACCACCCAGGCGTAAGTTTTCCAAACGCCCTGAGGGCAGCAGTCAGGGTATTTTCATGTCTGCTGATGTGGCTACACCCCTGTACAATGCTCCTGAGTCAGCTTGATACAGCAATGCTGTATCAGCTCAGTGCCAGGGGATTTCCTTGAAGTCTTTTCTTTAAGAAACTCACTTCCATAACAAAAACATGGGAGAAACACCATGTGGGATTTAACAGTAATACATCGCTTAAAGGATTAGGGGAATTAAATAAAAGCAGAATTATGCAAACTGTGTGGCAGAAATTAGAGGCACTGTGTGAAGATGCTACACTACACAAAATCCCCCCGAGCCCCGGGTAAAAGGAAAAGCAGAAACATTATTCTAACCAACTGTTTATGGCAGGAGAAACCTGTATTAAGCAGAGATTCAGACACAAATTAGGGAGCACCAATGTAACAGAGGAAACCTGTTCAAATCACTTGGATGCAACTTTGAGGACTGAAAAATAGCTAAATACTGCAAATAAAGGGTAAGAGTATTGCTGTTACTAGTGGGGGTCTGTGGAGAACTGTAAAAAGATCTGATCGTTTTTGTTGTGCCAAATACAGGAAGAAGCCTGTGATGTTCTCCCTCTGTAGAGAGAAGAAAAAAGGAAAACGAACACAGACAAGCCACAGATGAGACAACAGCAGGATGAATGAAATTCCAGAACAATTTGCTTTGACTGTAACTCCAGCCAGCAGGAGTCAGGCAGAAGATGCTGATAAGCTGGAAGGGGTTTAGAAACCAGGAGGGTAACTATTTCAGGTCACAGTGGACACCATGATACAGCTTGAAAGGCACATCATGCTGAGGGTTACAAGTGCTTTAACACAGAGGGTATAAAGGCACTGAGTGACAATCTAACTATCAAGTAACAGGTGGCTGCTGGGGATTTGAAAGGATAGGATATTAAGAGCTCTGAAAACAGCACCAGACCATTCCAAAATGAAACACTACAGTAACGGGCATTATTGTCTAATACATTAAAGGAGATCTATGCCAGCTCCAAGGAAACACCAGCACTGTGAGGAGTTCCCAGTGTAGTTTCTGGAGGCAGAGAGCACATTTTTCTGATCACAAAAATGCCTCTTTACCCCTTTTTGCCTTGTTGCTGCTTCACCATAGCTTTGGTAGGTTTTGAAGTTTTCTTTCCACTGGTCATCTGTTTGCACGCTCTTGTTCTTGCATCACTCTGCATCTGCAGTAGTTCCTCAAAAGACATGTCAGGCTGATCTGGAAGAGAGCACAGGACACACCTAAACTGAGCAGCTTCTCAAGGCACTTCTCACTTCCAAATTGCACCAACAGGGATGTCTCAGAGCCTGAGACAGTGACACAAGCACAGTGGTGTCATCCCTGTTTAACTGCATGGCAGAAAAAAGCCTCTGCATCTCTCAGCCTTTGATTACTCTCTCATTAATTACTTCAGTCTTTACCACTGGAATAGTCTTCCCCTCACCCCAACGTGTCTTTGCTTCTCTCTCCGCTCAATAGCACAGAAAAGACCAGTACAAAGGTTCTACCTGGTACAAAGACCAGTATGAGCTCTGCACTGGGTTATACTTCGGCTGCATTGCAAATTCCAAGGGACCACCTCTCAGTCCCAACTCTCCCAGTTCCACAGACTGTCGTTCCATTGCCTTTAAATGGGCATCATCCCACCTCTCGGAACCACGAAACCAGCCAAGAGGTGAAAGAAAAAACCACATGGGCACTCAATCTGTTAAGATTTGGAGACAAACTCCCCACTGCACATCTGCCATTGCTCTGCTCAGAGCAGTTCCCACAGCAGACCCTCCTCAACACAGCAGGGGCCTCTGAGCTACTGAAATCTAGACACAACCTTCACCACTTTCTGCCAACAGGAACAGTTTATAGCCTGATTCACCGGGGGAGCAAAAACCTCACAACACCAAAAAGCAGTTTCATATTCTAGCCTTGCTGGAAGCTCCCCAGAGCTTTATTTACATCTTGTGTTTTGTAAAATGTTCTTTCTCTCCTCTGACTGCTGACAACACAGGAAACAGCAAAATCAATTCTACCCATGGCGTTAATGAATGCACAATATTCTGGAACTGTCTGTTGCTATGTTTCTTTAATATCCCTCAGTGTCAGTAACCTTTAACACTTCTTATAACAGAATGTAAAAATATTATCAATGATTCTTTCTGGATTTACACCTCTGGGAGTTCAGAACTAACAACTGAAATATTTTTAAGTCAGCACTTGGATACACTCATTCTGTTCTCTTGTAGGGGCAAGGGGTTTGTACTGGGCCCCTTCTAAAGGGAAAGCCTTGGCAAACTGACTTGTGTGATGTTTGCCTGCTCAACACCTCTAAGCAGTGACAGGCACATGGCCTTTCTAAGCCTTTGTGATACTAATGCATTTGTCACAGAACACCCCAACTGTGGCCCAGCAGGAACAATCACATTCTGTCTGTGGTACACTGGCCTTGGCTGGGTGCCAGGTGCCCACCAAGCTGCTCTATCACTCCTCTCCTCTGCTAGACAGGGAAGAGGAAACGCAACAAAAGGCTCAGGGGTTGACATAAAGGCCAGGAGAGATCAGTCACTAGTTACCCTCACACAGGCAAAACAAACAGATTGGGATGCAGTTCTTCACGAACTGCTCCAGCGTGGGTCCCTTTCCACAGGGTACAGTCCTTCAGGAACAAGCTGCTCCAGCGTGGGTCCCCTGTGGGGTCCCAAGTCCTGCCAGCAAACCTGCTCCAGCTTCTCCCGGGGGCACATCCACCCACTTCAGTGTGGGGTCCTCCATGGGCTACAGGAGCACAGCTGCCCGTGGGCTGCACCAGAGGCTGCAGGGGTATGTCTGCTCACCTACCTGAAGCACCTCCTCCCTCTCCTTCTTCACTGATTTTGGTGTCTGCAGGGCTGTTTCTCACATATTCTCACTCCTTTCTACCAGTTGCTGATCTGCAGCAGAGCTTTTCCCCTTCTTAGAGGTTACCACAGAGGTGCTACCACTGCTGCTGATAAAAGCCCCGGCCACAGCTGAGCTAATGGGACATGTGACAACTTTCTAGCATCCTCTCACAGAAGCCACCCTTGTTGCCCACTCACTTCCAAACCCTTGCCACGCAAACCCAAAATGCTGCCCCACGAGCGAGGTTTCTGTGTGCTTTGCCAAATTCAGGAAGTAACATGAGGTCAGTCACATTTGCTCAGAGCATGGACTTATTATCCCAGTCACTCTTATGCTGGCAATAACTAAGACCTTCTGTTTCAGAAACTGCTCTCATCATCCAGAAAACATAATGGGCACAGCCATGTGTTGCCTCAGGAAATGTTTTCTTTTTGCTTGTTCTGAACACTCATGAGCTCTGCTCTGTCAATGCTCATTAGTCCTCTGAAATCAGCTAAGGGAACACCGTACATCTAGTCTGCTACACAAAGGACAAAAGAAATGTGAATACAGCATGATTTCACTACACTACTTCCCCAAAACACCCTTCCCCCTTATCTTACTGCAACTTGACATCCTCTCTTGCTTGGACTCCTCTAAACACCCTTGCCCCTGCCTTCTCAGTGATGCTAAGCACCATCACCCTTTCTGATCTCCCCCTTTTCCCTTGTCACTTGTCTACAATCACTTACTGCCTGCCCAGAATATGAAATCCCCTTCAGACCAATGAGCTGTGCCTGCACTCAAAGCATGAGCAGAATGCCACACAGCTCTGCAATTTACATTAATCTTGCTATTGGGGTTCACAGGGACATAAGAAAACCAACAAATTCATGGATAAGAGGATCTGCCACTACAGTGCTCAAATTCTGGAAAATCTGTGCTAATTATATGAGTTACTGGAGGACAAAACAATTAATCTCTATATATGGCAATATTTGAGTATCACTAGATATTCAAATTATCACTGGGCACACAAATGAAAGACTGAGTGAGGACAATGAAAAGGGGCAAAGAAAGCATTAAAGGAAAGGAAGAATGATTTGGAAGATACTCTTAACAATGAATGAAGACAGACAAGACACCATCACTTGTACTACAATATTCAATTTGGCTGCAATTCCAAAACAATACTGTTCAAATAGCAAAGACTTGCAAGATGCCACTAAAAACAAGATAAAGACACCATGTAAAGAGATGCAAAGGATTAGAAAAGAGATTTGGTATAAATCAGAGAAAGCAAAGGCAAAAGCAGAGCTTCCACTGATAAAATATTTCAATACTGGTACAGGTGACCAGACTTGACTACCCAAAACCTAATGGGGATGATTTCCACACAGTAGTATCATTCCATGAAATACCATAATCTCCTCCATTTGTAGGAGATTAAATTAGCCCTTCACATTCATAAAAACATCACTGGACATAATAAGTATGTTTTTGTGTAGAAGTAAATGGTCCTAACAGATGTTCACTGCTGGGCAGCAGATTTGGCAACTGTGTGTGTGAAAAGGCCCCAGTTAAAAAGACAGGATTAGCTTATTTCCCTTGTTTCTTGCGGCCCTAATTTCCCCATTTTTTCATTCATTATTCCCCCTAGAATATAACTTACCTTTTCTGTTCTGTCTCTGTGATCCATTTCATTTTTCCCTCCTGCCATTTTCTCCCTTCATCCATTATTTTGTGGATTATTTCCTCTTTTGTGCACCTCTTGATAAGCTACTGTTACCTACTTAAAACAGGGACATTTTCTGCTCAGGAGCACAGCTTCCTCATGTTTCCTATCCTCCCACAGACTCCTGTGACACATGGACACCTTATGCCTTTCTCAGCTGAACCTGAACAGGGCTATACAACCTGCTGAGCACATCAGAGTGTCCAGAATGCAAGAACAGATGCCCTAAAAAATGGCTGATATCTGCCCAATTGTTCCCTGCTGAGACAAAATTAGTACTGGACTCTAATATAACTCCTTCTGCTCCAGAAACAAGATTACAGAGGGCTCTGACAGGTGGCAAAAGTAAAACTACTGTTCCCATTCACATCCAGCTGTGGAAAGAGTCTGTGGTCCCCTCTCTGAGCTTTGCTAAAGCTCACCATTTCCGCACCAGAAGAGAACAAAATGCCTACAACAGATGGTGGAGCACCTTGCTAGTCCCCAAAGCCCACCTTTAGAAGAGATGTGCCTCCCTCATGGCCCCACTCAGACACACCACGGAGACCCCTTTCACAAGACAATCAGTGACTCCTCACACCTGCGTCATACCACGTGTTTGACAATGGTGTCCATTCCTTCAGTTTTGTTCAAGGGCCTTTGCTGTACTTTTTATTCTCACCTGGATCATTTTGAGATGAGGAAACCACACTGTGCTCACCGTTGTGGATGAGAACCATCACCTGCACACTCTGAACCTCAGCCCATGCTGTGCCCACAGCCGTGCTCCGCCCAGTTATCCCACTCCACCTGTCCTGGCGAGGACTTCTGGAGTTCCTCTACGTCTGAATTTGCACAGAGCAATTTCCCTTGAGATGTGTGAGACCTTCCACAGTAGGTGTCCCTGCCCACGGCAGGGGGGCTGGAACTGGATGATCTTTAAGGTCCCTTCCAGCCCAAACCACTCTGTAGTTCTGTGATTCCACAGATGGGGAAGGCGACTACGGTTTTTCTTCCAGGGACCTCTCACGAATCTCCAGCGCACACCCTGCTGTGATCCCGAGCTCATCCTCTGAGCGGAGCAGGTGGGGGAAGGATGCAGGACTTGGAACACGAAAGGTGACCAAGCCATTTGCCAACTCGTTTCCCACTGAGCGGGCGGCCGTGACCCCCCCATACGCGCTGAGGCCGTCTCCCGTACCGGAGGCGCTGCCGCCGG
>VYXB01007624.1:39306-67120 GCA_013397135.1 Pachyramphus minor
CCCCCCCTCACCTCTCCCGCCGGGCCCCCCCTCACCTCTCCCGCCGGGCCCCGCCGCCTCCGCCTCCTCGGCCCCCGAGTCGCTGCCGCCATCATCGCTGTCGCCATCGCCCTCTGCCGCCTCCAGCCTCCCGAGCGGCTGCTCCGCGGCCGCCTCTTCCTCGCCCTCCGTGGCGGCGGCAGCGACTCGTCCACGTCCCGCCCGGTCCCAGCGACGCCGCATCGCCCCCGCCCACGGCCCCGCGCTCCCGGAAGCGGAACACGGCACACCAGAGAGTCACGTGGGGGAGCGGGTTTTATTGGAGCCCTTCTTAAGCGAAAGTCGTTCCTTTGTGAGGAACCGGTCACGTGCACGCTCTGGTGATATCCAGCTAGTTGGTCAGTAAATGGTAAAGTGCACGATCGAGATCCCTCTGCACTGCCGAACTAAGTCATCTTGATGCTGGATTGTATCACGGCCTGGCCAAAGTTTCTAACTCGAGCACCAACTGTGTAAAATGAGGGTTTGCTATCGCCTTCAGTTGCGTCAGCTGAAGCTCTGAGCAGTGACTGTCTGAAAGGAGATGGGGGTTACACACAGTGGCCTGCATTAGGAGACGTACAGTCAGCACACCAAGGGATGTCGGTGTCTCTGTAGACTTGACACGTGTGAGGGGACACTTGGAATGTTGCATCCAATTTTCTCACGCCTCCCCAGTTAAAAGGAGAGGGGAGGAAGTGGGGAGGGTCCAGTAGAGAGTTCCCAAGACAGTCAAAAGCATCGGCATCGCCTTCCTCGGGAAGGGGCCGGGGTCGTAGTGCGGGCGAGGCAGCAGCAGGCGGCGAGAGGCGGTCGGCAAGGTGGCGGAGCTGCGCGGCGAGGCGGCTGAGCTCCGGGCCCGCCGGGGCGGCAGCGCGGGGCTGGCGGGAGCGCAGGTGAGCCGCCTCCTCCTCCCTGCGGGAACAAGCGGTCAGGGGCGGCAGATGATGCAGCGGCCCCTGCCACCCCCCGGAGCCCCCTCACCTGAGGCAGGTGCAGGTGCAGGAGATGCAGCGGCCCCCGCCGTCCCGCCTCGCCCACACTCGCAGCCAGGCCCAGGCGCGGTCCCGGCGCAGCACCCGCAGCACCGCGGTCCCCGAGGCGGACCCGGCGCCAGCCCCAAACGCTGTGGGCAAGGGAAGTGACTGCTTTAGGCGGCGGCTCGACCCGGCGGCAGGCCGCCTGTACACCCCCCGGGCTGCCCCGATGAGGTCTGCAGGTGGTCACTGCTCTGGCCCCAGCACCACGGAAGCCACACAGAGCGGAGTCAGGCCCCTATGCGTCCTGCCCCCCGAAAGAGCTGGAGCTCAAGGGGGCTAGTCCCTCCACTGTCCACGGTGGCAAAGCTTCCCAAGCTTGGAAGCTACCTGTGACCTTATAGACAGCGTGTGACCAATTCCCTGCCTCCTCCTTTTGGAGCAGGGAGTCTCAGTGGGCAGGACTGAATTCGATTTGTGTCTGCTGTCCTGGATAGATATGTTTCAGGCATAGCCAGACCATGTAGCCAGAGGACCGTATACATGTTCCCAGGCCAGACACTCACCCACGGCTCTATGCTGGGCAGCTGCCAGATCAGCATCCTCAGGGTGCAGGAGGCTGTACCAGGACTGACCGACCAGCTCCTCCTTGCGGTAGCCAAGGTGGTAGGTGACACTGGGGGAGACAAGGGGAGTGGGGACTGAGTGCCATACAGGGTCCACACCCTATCAGCAAGGAGCAGCTGCTGCATGATGAAGGGGAGAGCAAAAAAACAGAGGTACAGAAATAAGTAGTAAAGGAGAGAAGAGGTGTGGGAAGTGTCTGTGAGAGTCTTGGTGCTCACACAGTATCTAGCCTGCATCCCATACAAAGCCTTGGTGAAGGGACATGATTTTGCTGCCTGAGATGTACAGCTGGGGCTCTGGTGCAAGCAGGCACACCTCACCTTTCCGTGACATCAATAAACGTCATGTCTAGAATGTGCGTGCTCTGGAATGTGTCATCCTGGGAACCAACTCCGCCATCTGCAGGCGACTGCATGACTGGTGAGCAGAGGGCCAGGAATGCTGTGGTGGAGGGGGAAGGTGGCCAGCTCAGGGCCACAAAGCGCCCACACACTGTCACGACCCGATTCCCACCATGCTTCAGCCGGAAGGCCTTGGACGTGCACATCTCACTGACAAAAGTGACTTCTGCGGGAAAACAAACCGTTCTGAGCAGGTCAGGGCTGGCCCTGGATCTCTGATCACAGCCACTGAGGGCCAGAGCAAGGTGGCAACATCTGCAAGATGCCAGCCGAGGCCTCCCTTACCTCTGCCAGGCTCCTCCTGGGCGAGGAGGAGCTTCTTGTACACATCCTCACATGCTTGCCCATCCAGGATGTCAAAGACCGTGTCGCCCTGGGCGAGCAGCTCCACCTGACAAAAGAGGGGGCTTCCCTCAAGGACTGTGCCTGTTTTGGTGAGCCTTGGCTGGCACCATGGGCACACAGACCACTGGAGCCACAGCGCAGCATCTGCTCAGGCAGCTGTGCACACAATAAAGGCACCAGGACAGTGACTGCAAAGCAAGCCTTACCACAGAGAGGCCCAGGACCTCAGCCACGTTCTCCGAGATGTAGACCAGCTTTCCACTGGCCGAGAGCACAAGCAGAAACCCTGGGAGCAGGGAGAGTAGCTCTGTGCTGAGGGCCGGTCCCACAGGAGGAGCTGAGCCTGCAGGGGGATCAGGGTGAAATGCTGTCTTGATGGAGCAAAAGCAGTACCCCACAGAGATGTAAGATAGTATGGAGTACAGCAGTGCCATGGGTACCTGGAGGGAACAGCTGAGCCCCCCGCAGCTGGAGGCACACCAGGGCCATGGTATGGAGGTAGGAGAGACGCTCCTTCTCCCGCATGGAGATGGGCAGCAGGGAACGCAATGCCTGCAGCTCCGCATTGATCTGGTCCCGGCGAGCTTTGGAGGCACTCTTGGTTGACCTGCAAAGCCAGCCGTCTGGGGAGGTGTGTCCAGGGAGGGAAAAGGACAGCATTCCCCACCTGTCGCTATGGGGAGAACTGTGAGCTCGGGGATATGGAGTGGAGATGCTCAGCACCCATGCCAGCTGCTGCCTCTAGGACAGCAAACCTTGGGTAGCTGTTTCCGTGCAGTGGGTGCAGGCAGAGGTGCTCAAGGCTACCCAGGGGGACATGCTCCTGGTGTGGCTGGTGCCTCTCCTGCTGGGGATCAGGTTGGACAATGACCTGTGCTTTGATGAGGAGCCCACACAACACAACCTCCCCACCAAACCCTGCAAGGATGGAAATTGCATTCAGTGCCAGAATGTGCACCCCAGTCCACCGGATATGCCTTTCCTCTTCAACCATCTAAAATCCCTCTGCCCCGCCAAGCTCCGGCACCTCCTCCCCATGCGCCAGCGGACAGCCCCACTATCTCAGGCTGGTGTAAGCCTCTCGCAAGGGCCATCAGGCCCTACACCAGCTGTCCCAGGACCCTCGGAGGCCATCACAGCCCTGAAAGTGGGAGGTGGGGGGGAGCTCACCTGAATGACCTTGAGGCCCTGGGTGCCTGCTTGCCCCTCTTGGGCAAGCAGCTCATCTCTGCCTGCAGGGGCTGGTGGCAGTGGCTGCAGAAGATGGTCATACTGCTGGCACTGGGATGCCTGAAGCTGGCAGGCCTGAACTGCTGCTTTCTTCGTCTCTGGCTGTGGCTGAACCTGCTGACCCCTCTGCTCCTGGCCTCCTTTTGTATCCTCCCGGGGTGCAGAGGCCAAGCCACTCATGGAGAGTGTTACCTCTTGTGACGCAACTCCAAACAGCTCAGGGCTATTTTTAGAAGGCAGGCTGCTAAAAATAGCCTTGTAGCCGACTGCAATCTGAGAGGGGAAGTAATAAAAGGAAGCCAGGGTCTTTAAAGCAAACCTGCCACTCAGGAGGGGGCAGTGATGAAGACAGCAGGGATTCCCCTGCATGGCACACATCTGCCCAGCTCCTGGCCCACAGCTGCTGCCAACCCAGCAGAAGGTTCTGTGTCTCATCTGCCTGCCTGGCAGCTGCTCTCCAGCATCACTGGTAAGTGAGCTGGTTGCTGGGAGAAGGAGCTGATAAGCCAAGAAAATGCACTGAAGACATCTGAACCGAGATGGTGAGAAATTCCTATGCTCAGACCTGCAGCAGGATCCTGGCAGGTCAGGGCCACAGCACCCCTGAACCCCAGAGAACCCTTGAAGGAGATTGGGGTGTTGGTGACCCCATTCTTTTCTTCACAGAGTGGCCTTTTCCCCACCAAAGGTTTGCTCTTTTAGAGGCAACTGACATGGGGTGCTGAGCCTTTCTAGGGCCTGTTGTCTCCACTTGATGGTGTAGAGATTGTGATTCTCCTCAGAGAAGCCCCAGTGACAGCCATTCATGGACAGAATTGAGAGCACTCTGGGGAGCCTCCGCTCAGCACCACACTACCCAGCCCAGGGAGTCTGGGTGTTTTCCAGTGCCTGGCATCCTGCAAGGAGAGTAAGCTTGGTGCTTCAGTGCTGGGGGAGGGGATGCCATGGCAAAAAACTCCACTGTTCCATTCCACAGCTTGAGAGAGAGCCTATGGCTGAGGCAGTTGATTTGAGGAGTTCGAGCTGCTGGACAACAGAGGCTTGATGTCCACTCAGCCCTCACGAGTAACCTGCAGGTGCCAAGGACCACAAAGGAGGAGCCAAGGCTGGGGCTGTTCTTCCTGAGCCAGATGTACTGTCAGCACACCTGTCTCCCTCCAAGCCCCAGCCCTGCCACTGATGCTAATCACCCACCATGGTGAGGTGCCGCCAGTGCATGAAGAACAAGCTCTTGTCACAATTGAGGTGCCTCCTGTTCTCCTGCCACAGGGTTTTCACCACTCTCATGCCACTCCAGACTGCTCCCTTGTGGCTGCATTGGCCACCCCCTGCAGGTCAAGGAGCCCAGGCACCCACACAACCTTGTGCTGCTGGATGAGCAGCACTTGACCCTGGCTATGTGCCAGCCTTCTGGGCAGGGCAGACAGCCTGGGCCCTCTGCCACCCATTCCTGGCATGCAGCTGCAATCATCTCAACTGCCCTGGAAAACATCCCAGGAAACACCGAGTGCCTCCCTAAGCTAAGGCTGTCCCTGCATTAGCCTCACTACAGTTGCCATGGGAGCTCCTCTTCACATCAGACACCCCACATCCACATAAAGGGGCTTTAGCACAGTGCTCTGTGCCACCTGGGAAGACTGTCCCAATCACCACTCCATCTTCAGCTTTCTGAGGCAGCACAGCCCAGGAGACATACACCACTTTCCTCCCTGTCCTCTTGGCAAGGCAGCAGAGCCCTGGGCAGGAGGCAGGTATACCAGGGCAGTGCTGCTGTGCAGGGCCCAGCTTCCCTTCTGCCACCCCAGCCAGGGCTCACATGGGCCACAGCCTGCTGCTGCCACAAGCCATGAGTGGTCTGCAGCTTTGGAGGAAAGCACCTGGTTCAGTCTCTCCTCTCTCACACCCTCTTTCCCCCAGTTCACCTGCTAGGACACACACAGCAGCAGAAATCGTGTCTGCCTCAGAATTTATAAAACTGCCCCCGACTGCTGTTTTACAATGGGATCTGGGCAGAGAGTCCAGCTGGGCCCAGGCCCCCACATTGGGCTCAGCTTGGAGCTGGGGCCTGCCATCCAGTGCCAGGAAGTTGGTCAGTGCTGGCAGGAGCAGGTGTAGAGGTTTCTACTCTCTTGAGGCAATGCAGGAACAGTTCATAGCCTGAAGTCAACCCCAGGGCCATGGCTGGTGGTAAGAGTTGATTCAGGCCCTTGGAAAGTGGCCAGGGACCAGACAGCACAGCTGCAGTTCCACAGGCAACGGGAAGGAAGATGCTGGAGCCATCAGCAAGGAAAGGGGTCACAGCTGTGCTGCTGGGGCCAGCCAGTTTTTTTCCCCAGTGGCCAGCTCTGCCTGTACACTCATGCTGCCCAAAGCATGGTGAGGGCAGAGGGAGGCCTGGCTAGGGCAAGACAAACTGAGCTCACACCTTCCTTGCTTGAAAGGGCTAAAAATTCATGCAGGCAGTGGAGCAAGAGGTCAACGTGTGGAGGGGTGAGGGCAGGGTGGTAGAGGGACGAGTTGGCGTCAGCCCTGGTTGGAGACGACGGGGCGACTGATGGTGCTGTTTGTTGTCATGGCCGAGAGCTCCCATCTGTAACACACCAAAGAGACACACTAAGAGAAAGCACAAACACAGTGCCCAGGGCTGGAACAGCTTTGCTTCATGTCAGCCTCAGCTGTAGTTCCAGCCTAGCCTGCCCCAAAGCTGCACAGTGCCAAGGAAGGTCCCAGGCAGACCTCAGCCAGGGCTGGAGCAGCCTAAGGACAGGGACCGCCCACAAGGTGATCTCCCAGCAAGGCACACCATACCTGATGTCATGGGGAAGGCAGGACTGGTCCAGGCTGTACTGAATCACTGCTAGCTTACACAGCGTCTTTAGACTGGGGCCTGTGGAAAGAGGGCAGTTAGCCACAGCAGTCCTCATCTGGACACCATGGAGGGTCCAGCATCATGCAATCAGTGCCCGAGGAAACAGGGCAGAGCACCCTGGCCATTCCTCTCAGGGACAAGGCAGAATGCAAATCAGGGACCGTCTGGAGCAGTTTTCTATGCTGCCACAAGAAGTCTGTGTGCAGGAGTGCATGAAGCACAGCTGCACCTCTGGTTGGTCTGCCTTATTCCATGTACACTTGTCAGAGACAGCTGTTTCACTCCGGGCTACAGACACCTGGAGCCACACAGGGCACAGTATGGTGCTTCACAGCAGGGGCTGCTCACAGGGCACCTTGTGGCAAGAGGTAGAGGCTGGGCAGGGAATGCTCACGTACTGAAGTCGAGGATGTAGAGATCTGAGTGATCCATCAGGTCGAATTCATCACCCATTCCCTCCTCTGGAGATGGGCTGCAGAAACCAAGCACACTGTGTCAATCAGTGCCAAAATTTCTTTCTACACCAGTTATGGTCCCTTGGGCTCCCCAAGGGCTGAGCAAGTGTCACCCCTCCTGCCCCTCTGATGCCCCCAGCAGCACTCAAAGTCATCACTTTCACAGTTCCTTGGAGAGTAGGCAGAGCTGCATAGAGCCATTGAGCAGAAACACACACTGTCTCCCATGCAAGCAGGGGATGGGGGATGTGCCTCCTTCTCACAGATGACCGTGATGATTCCAGCTATGAACCCCCCGCTCACCTTGCCTGCCTCTGTTACTTTGCTGCACCTCCAAACACAGGTCCCACCCTACAGGGAACAATCCTTTTTCTTGTACATTGACCAGCCTCTAACTGGTTTCACTCTCCTCCTTCTCCAAGTACCTCCCAAACTGCTCTCCAACAAGTGAGCAACCCTGGGGCCTTCCCTGGAAATGTGGCACCCACCCTCAAGGCATGAAGAAAGTGATGGCAGACAGCTGCCTGCATAACTGAGGCATTTCAAGGCTTTATTTGCTCAGCAATTTGAGTGGATCCAATGCTCCAAAGAGCTCCACTCAGAGAGGCAAAGCAG
Organism: Pachyramphus minor; assembly: GCA_013397135.1. Lineage (NCBI taxonomy): Eukaryota > Metazoa > Chordata > Aves > Passeriformes > Tyrannidae > Pachyramphus > Pachyramphus minor. The sequence goes on from VYXB01007624.1 coordinate 46,844, forward strand.
ATCCCCAGGCTGAGAATGACTCTGAGCAGGCTGGAGAAGGGATGCCACAGCAGCTCCTGAAGGTAGGCACACATGCTTGCACAAGCATCTGTCGTGCTCCTTATGAGATTAACAGGCCCCACGGGCTGCTCCACAGCTGCCAGGGCCAGACAGGAGAATCAGTTCAGTGCTGGAGACTAACCAGCTTCTCACCTGTGCTGTATCATGGAAGGCTGTTCTAGTAACATGCTAGGAGACACACACAGATCAAGCTTCCCAAACAGGCAGGATCAGCCCATCCCCACCTGGTCCCAAACACCACATGGGGTAGCATGACACAGCCCACACTGTGCTTTTTACAGACCTCAGGCCAGCTTTGCCTCATAGCCAAGGGAAGGCATGGGAAGCAATGGGAAGTACAAGGATTTGGGAAAACATCACATGGGACAGGTATTTGATCTAGGAAGAATCTGACACCACACAATGGCAAATTACAAAGACCAAAAAGCTGTCCTGGTGTCCCTACTGAGGTAGGAGAGACCCAAGAGGACTTTTTGCCAAGCTCTCTATTTGTACATCTGAGCCACAGATCACAGGAACCATGACCTATCTCCAGAGATGGTAACAGCCAGGAAAACACACTATTTTATTAACTTGTGTTCCTAGGCCAACAGCGGGACTGGTTTTGGCTTCTGCTGCATGAGCTGAAGTTGTGTGGCCAAGCACAACAGCACAAGGTTTAAAACAGATTCTGCCCAGGCACACACTGTCCATCACTCCTCACATGGTTAAGATCTACTGCAATTATTTCAGCTTGGCCATTGAGCTGCTGTAAGAAGAATCTAGAGAAAACAGATGGGAAACATCTGCATGGCAGGACAAGCACCGACATTTCTCAGTCTGGCTCAGGAATCACTTTGGGCTCCAGCCACAGCTCCCTGGTTGTGTCAAAATGGGGACAGCATTTCAGAAGACTGTAACTGAGCACTGTGCAGTGCAGCAGTCATTTTAAATGAATTCCCATTTGCCGATACTCCCCTCTGATCCTAGTCCTGGAATGCTAATGAGGAGTTATGACTTCAGGCATTTCTAGGGAGCAGACAGTCTCACTTATAGTTTTCTGCCTCTGTGGTCTTGATGGAATAGCCAAAGCACCTGAGAAAAAAATGGACATCCCCTAGCACAGAGAGACTGCCTGTGCTGGAACAAGAGTGCCTGGACCAGGGGAAAGCATTCCCTTGAATGATGGTTGTTTGGAGATTTGAAAGAAAGGAAAGGTGGTTTAAGTCCTGCTTTGGTTTGTGATGGGCCAATTTAGGGTACCATCACTGCTTAGCTAGGAATGACCTCATGCAGTAATTTCTTGCCCCAGTGTCACCTGTTTCCCCACCTATCTATGACCCCCTAAGCTTCACTTCTCACAGGACATGAGGCAGTACCTGCCTCCCCAGGTTCCCATAACCCCAGGCCAAACTGCAGTACACAGCTCCCTGCTGTCTGAGAAGACCTGTTGCTGATGGGACCCATCTGCCCGGATACAGGCAAGAGCCCCTTTAATTCCACCCCTGTGTGCTTACCACACTACAATCTAATCTCACATCCACGTCACAGGAAACCCTAGACCATCCCTTATCTATCAAAGGAAAGCCAGCAGGCACCACATCCGTGGTTTTAATCACCAAAAGGCAAGTAGCAGGGTAAGCCTGGAGTTCAAGACCAGGAGAGCTGCAACTCCCAGGCAGCAGGGTGCAGGGCATGCCTTTGTCAGCCAGTGCCCAGCCAAATCGTTTGTTCCAGCTGCAAAACAATGCGCCCTGCACTAAACATTCAGCGAGAGCCCCTACTCCATCACCAGAGCCAGGCATTTCTAAGCCTTGTTATGGAAAACATAGCCTCAAGCCAAATTTGGATTGGCATCTCTCATCTGTCCAGCTGTTTCATCTGTTCAGCAAAACTCAGCTTTATAGCATTCCTTCTCCCTTGTGGATGGTCTCTGCACACCAAAGTGCTCGTGGGTTTGGGAGGAAACCAGACCAGGGCCACAACTGTGACATGGCTAATGGGAACACTGAGCTTCCTGGTCACTTAAACAGAACACAAGTGATGGATTGCTCCTGGCCACAGTGAGAGACCACAGCTGGGACTAAAAGGCTCTGGGCAGTGCTACAAAAGAAACAAAGCATTTGGGTGCCATAGGAGCAGGCAGCCTGCAGAAGTGCCTCTTCAACAGTCTACAGGAGGTGTGAATCCTGTTAAGAGCAGTCAGGACACAAAGGGGTTTTGCCTGCCCAGGACACAAAGGGGTTTTGCCTGCCCACCCCCCAGCATTGCCACCTAGAAAGCTGAGCCTGCCGGCTCATCCTCCAAGGAATCCTGCTGGATCTCCTGCACTGTGTGAGGCCCCTCCCCCTTCCCAGCCAGGGGAGCACAGGTCAGGAGGCAGACCGCTGGGAGTTCTCCATTACAATGACTTCCTGGAAAACTTCTTATCTTGCCAGGCAGCTTCAGAATACACCTGATAACTGTTACAGGAAGCGAGCATGGTCCCCACCCCCACCTCCCACTTCCCCAGCTTGCAAGACCCTCCCTCCAGTTCAAGCAGGCTGCATTCCTGGCTGCCTCCAGCTCTTCCTACCCCACACTAGTGCTGAGGAACGTGCCTGTATTGGTGTTGAGCCCGAATTAAGAAACAAGTTCAATTCTGAAGTGATTCAGCGGAGAAGACAAGGCACTGCTGCATTGACTGACAAGGGTGGACTGAACTCCAAAAAGCTGGTGTCAAATTTTTTGTGGTTTGCTAGCATTTCCTAGGAGTGCCAAGGCTTAACATTAGAGTTCAGCTGCTGCTGTAACACAAATCTACATACACTGCAGCATCTGGGACCATCCAAAACTACCATAAAGCCCTACCAAGCCTTCTGCTGTACTGAGCAGCACCAGTGTCTCTTGAGGAGACTGGATAAACTCAGCACCTCTGCATACCTCACCTGCACTAAGCACTCCCTTGCAGACACATGGACATCCTACAACTAAGCACACACGCCTAGAACCCCTGGAAGCTGAAGGCTCTTCACCCTATCGCACGCTGTGTACGGTCAGGCCATAAGCCTGTCTGGTCCTCTGCCCCAATCTTCAGAACCATTCTCAAAAAGTTGCTGGCAGAGTCCCAGAGAAAGCCCTAAAGGTTTCCAAACCACGCAGAGGGTTGAAAGCACTTAAACTGTCTCTGCAAGGTGGATACTGGGAAACAGGCCTGTGCTCTGGAGCTGCAATTTGTCATTCTAGAGAGCATAGAGTGTGTCCTGGTGATGGGTCACTTCCTTTCTTTTAGCAGCTGCTAAGGCTCTTGCCTCCATCCAGCTGCCCTGCACCCTGACAGTATCACTTCCAGTGTTTAACAGCTAAATTCATAACACCAGGTTCCTCTTGTGAATGGAAGTGCTGCTAAGGAACAATGGCACAGGAAGAAACCTTGCCTTGTCATGTGTATAGGCTCCTCAAACAGCTCCCAGCTGAGCCAACATCCCACTGCAGCTTAGCAGAACCCACACTTGCCAATGGAAGAAACCCTGGTGGGAGAATCAGGGCACCATGTAGGCAAGGATAAGTCAGTGTGAGGTCTGCTACAGCACAGCAGACTAAGATGTGTGTCCTTCTGATGGCAGCATCTCCTCCCTCATCCCCACTACCTTTTTCACAGAAAGCTTGACCACTACACAACTCCTCCAGAACAGCATGTTACACACTTCTGTCTCTGAGTGTACCAGACAGCTTGTCATCGGGTGCTTTACAAGCTACATGACACCTTCAGTCTCTTCCATGGCTTGTTTCCAGAGGATCCCTGATGTACATGATTGCTTACACTTGTCAGATAGATGGACAGTTGCCATGTAACTTTGAAGTCCATCTGACTCTGCATGGGGCAGAGTGTGGAGGGACACTGTGCTGAAGGGAATGGCAAAGCCTCTCACAGACCCTCACCACGCAACTCACCTGGTGCCTCCAAACAGAATGATTTTGTCCCCCACTCTGCAGCAGCACTGCCGGCGTCGAGGACATGGGCCTTTCCCCTTGGGTTCAATCTTCCTCCAAGAAAGAGAAACTAACCAGAAGAAAAGAGTGCACCACCCTGTCACAAGAGCCTGACTAAAACCATGTATAAGCAGGTTATGGATTTAAACATCACAGGAAAACCAGAAGCCCACTTTTCCCCCCACACACCAACTAGCCACTATCCACCTTTTCCCCTTGACCTCCTCACTAGTGGCAAGATGATGCACTTCTATGTGGCTACTGAAGTGTCATTTAAATGCCAGACACAATCCTGAAGTTCTGCCTGCTGAGACAGCACTTGCAGCTCATGTCACAGAATGGTTTGGGTTGAAAGGGACCTTAAAGATCATTTCATTACAACCCCTCTGCTGCAGGCAGGGACACCCTACACTAGACCAGGTTGCTCAAAGCCCCATCGAGGCCTTTCAGTTGCAAAGCCTGAGCGCCGGGACCCACGGGCTGCCATGGCAGCGGGTCAGACTTCACGGGGAGCTGCACATGGGTGAGCTGCAGGAGCAGACAGGCAGCCTCCCTTCCCCAGCACCCTGCTGCAGTCTGGATCTGGAGGAGGGAGACCCAGGAACGAGCTCCATCTGCTGGCAGCCTGTGATTACTGAGCATCCTGGCAGAGGGGAGGCTGCTGGGACAGCTCGGCTGCTGGAGGAGGGAAGGGGGAACTGAATCAGGTGGAGACAGCAGCCTTTGTCTTTGGTGCTTTCTGTGGCAAGGATGCCAGGGGGTGACTAATGCAGCACTGAAGTCTTCAAGAGCTCTGACACTAGCTCACTGATCAGTTTGGGGAGCAGCAGGTTGGCTGCTCTCAATTAACTTTACTATGCACAGCAGTTAGCAAACAAAATCAGTCTAATGACTGTGAAAAGCACCTGACAGCCCCAAAACAGCTCACAGTTGACTGATATACAGGGTACCAGCTGAAGAACACCCATTCTGCACACAGTTTGACCTGGTACTAAGAGAGTGTGGTATGATGATCCTGCAGCTCAAGTTGAATGGTTTCCCCAGCTCTCTCCCTCCCCTAACCCCACTGCTTCTTCCTATTTTCTTTTCTGCCAGTACTGTATTTAAGAATAAGACAAAGTTTTCCAATGAACTACGTCTTTCAGCAATACCTTCTCTTCCACTTTCTAACTGAGATTTGGAAACATCCTGAGGAGGAACAGGGGTCCCAAGCAGAGTACCAAGTTCCTGTCAGTGCTATCAGAAGAGACATTTCCCCTCAAGCGGTACTCCTTGGAGAGTAAGCTCCTCTGAGCCCTCACATGCCTAAGGGCCTGGAGCACTATCACTGCCACAAGTTAAAAGCATAAATACCTGGATTGAATTTCCAGAGGTCGTGGAAGTGTCTGTTCAGACGTGCATTGTAGCCACCAAATACATATAGCTCCCCGTTGTAGCTGACTGTAGGGAATAAGCATACAGATTGGTGTGCCACCCAGCAGGTCTCTGACCCAACATCAAACACAAAGCAAAGTGGTGCCAGTTGTTCACCTTCACTTACATCACCTTCATGTGCAGGTTTTCAGGGGGCAGCAGCTTTCCACAGAAACTGGGCTTTGTGCACCCCTTGCTAACCCACAACAGACCAGACAGTCCTTCTAAGGCAGACAGAAATTTCCTTTCACCATCCTCCACCCTCAGCAGACCCACACTCACATGCTGAATGGCTCCGCCGGCCTTCAGGCAGCACGGGAGTTGGAGGGGAGTCCAGCCAGGAGTTTGTTTCTGTATCAAATACTTTAATGCGGTTACAGTAGATCTCATTGTTGGAGTGAAATGGCCCAAAACGATCAGCTCTGCCACCAAATACGTACATCTTTGTTCCAATGATTGTAGCTGAATGGAAGTCTCTCCAGCGAGCTGGAGTACCCTGAAGGGACAGAGTAAAACAGAACAAGAGAAAGAATGCAGATTACCCAGGAAGAGGACACATCTTGATGGGGAAGTTGGGTGGCTGTCTTCTCCTGGAGAACTTCCCATCCTGCAGATGCCTGCTATACCAGACAGAAGCTGTGAGACAAGCGTGGGCAACCACCCCAGAGAATAGCAGATGCAAGACTACCTCCACAAACCACAGTGAAAAGCAGACACTGACCTTTGCAGAGATTAAAGTCCACATCATATTTGTGGTGTCCAATTTATGGATATCGTTTGAAAAGCAGTCAGCCTGAAAGACAGCAGAGCAGCCTGGTCACAAAGGGACTGAGAAGTCTGATCACATCTGGCCCCAAGAAGGATGCTGTCCTACAGACCTGGAACATCTCTTTGAAGTCAGTACCTCCTAAGAGACAAGGTGCTTGCTCCAAAATGTCAGGCAGTAAGCATACTTATCACTTAACAAGAGGAAGGCAAAGCCCATTTATTCTTAAAGGTGTCCTGTCTCTTCCTGCAGCTTTCCCATTTAATTGGTGATCAGTTTCTCTCCCAAAGACTGTCCTGCACACAATACATTTACAGCAGAAACCTGCCTCCTCTCCATGTAAGCAACAGAAGAAAAAGGCACTAACAGGACAGGCAAATTGGCTCTGGTAAGGCCACCCAATGAGAGGCAGAAGCTAAGATTACTTCTGGGAAGCTAAACATACAGGAACGAATACAGTCTGGGTTCTGAGGTCCCACAAAACCCATCTGCAGCTGGCTGCCTGGAAGAGACTGCACTCATACAAACAATGTGGACTCCTGCTCTTCCAGGTAGGGGAGAGAGCAGCAAGACAGTCAGAGGCTTATTTGGTCTTGGTTAAAAACAAGCCTCATTTGAACTGCTCCCGCTGCTGTAATCAAGATCATGGACTTCGCATGCCATTGTCCTCAGAAAAGGGTGAATAACCCAGAGACTGCTGTAAGAGAGCCCCAGCTTTCTTCCAGATAAACAGATGTGACTTTGCACATCTTTTCTGGAGCCTGGTGATAGGCTGAAATGGTATTTTCCCATTTCTTAAGATCAGAGGATAAGGATTTGCTCAAAAAATCATTAGACATGCTAACAGCTATTGCAGGATGACTGATTCAGGATATGCTTAACGGGAGGGCAACCAGGTGTTTGCTGGAGGAGATCAGTAAGATGTCAGAGCAGGTACAGACTACAGAGAACATGCAAACCTCACAGCAACACTGCAGACACTGGGAAGTGATTTTTCTGGCTCATTTTTCAGCCAGAAAATTGAAATAAATATACATAAGTATATATTTATTAAAAAATATGTGTATTTATCTATCAAAATTTGGCTGAGAAATGAGCCAGAAAAATTATATATAAAAATATTTATATTTTTACCTCTTAGTGGTAAATATGTTTTGTGGGGGAAAAAAAAAAAAACACAATTTTTTTAGGCTTGCTTTTCTAACCATCTTCGCCACAAAACAATGAGCGTAACCTGGGTATTAATGCCATGACTTTGCTAAGTTACAAAATGAAAGCAACCATGAATCCAAATATGCCCCCATATCCTGCCTCTACCAGTGTCCTGGGTATCAACACCCTCTTTTCCCAAGGGTTCCCCAATTAACAGTTACAGAGACTACTCACCAGCTGTTCATAGCCTCCAAAGATAAACATGCTCTTTGCCAGGACACAAGCTGAGTGCCCATCTCTTGCTCCTGGGACCATTCCAGACACCTTTGGCGTAAACCACTTGTGCGTGTCTGAAACAAAACGAGAGGCTGAGAAAACAGTAGGTGCTGGGATGGGACAGCTCTTTACTACTGTTCTTAATTTCTACGACAGAAATCCTTCTTTCTCACAAAGCACCTGCTTTGCTAGAGAGGCTGCAAGCTTCTTCAGGCAAGGCTACCTGCCTGAGTCTCCACAGAGGGGCACACTGACAGAGGCCTCAGCCTCTGGGCATGGCCACCGACTGCCCGACCTCATAAAGAGCTCGCATTTTAAGTGTGAGTAGCACGGCATACTTGAGCAACATTATTTTTACTGAATCTCTTGCAAAGCATACTTGTGAGTCACTTACCAGCTCTACATTTACAGTTTCAATTACAATGAAGCAATAATGCTAAGTGGCTCAACTGCTCTCATGGCATGGAGATGCTGACTGACTCAGGAAAAACAGCTCTCAAACACAGGCAGAAGTCACTTCGCCACAAATTGCCGTGTACATCCCTGCCTCTGCAGTGCAGCTCTCCCTGTCTTGTCTCCTCCACTTGTTACATTCTCATCCCCTCTTCAAGGGGAGACTTCTTCATTTCCCACCCTTCCCAGTGCTCCTTGTGAGCCTACACCAACCAGATGCAGTCCTATAGCCTGCATACTCCAAGGGTTGGCTCGATTTAGGGCATGACTTTAAATCCAGCCAGAGCTGTTCTCCATGCCAGGGCAATATGGAGCTAAGCCAGTGACTCACTGCCAAGCACAAACAGGCACCTGTTCCAAGAGCCCTGAGAGGCACAGATAAGCCTCAAGGCAGCAGGAGACATTCCTCCTCCTCTCCCTAACTGCTGTGAGCTGTCAAAAGCAGTGCTTATTTCAGGAAGTCATAACACTGAAGCCAAAGCAACATTCTTCATGAGGATAACTTCTCTGAACTTGGCCTGCAGACACAGCTATCCACCTATACTCCATTTGGAACTATAAAAAAGGTCTTGCAAGGACAACAGAACCCTTGGGCAGTCTCTACTGAGAAAGGTCCAGTGGCTATCAAGTTCCTTTCCTTTATGGAGCTGCTCCCAAGCCCAGTTACATGATAACAGCAACAGCTCATCCAAGTGCAGTATGTCAAATTAGAGATGGAAAAGGCCTCGACTTGTGCTCAGCACCTGAGGGACAAAACTGCACTCAAACAGGACTTTATCCAGCTCAATGCGACTTTTCAGTGGAACTTACACTACAGACATGGGACTGTGACTGCCAGTCTCGCTTTCCAGGAATGCCAGGGCTCAGTGTGTACAGACAGCTGCAGAGGGTTTGGACTAGGACTGAAATCTGGACTGTTAATTTTCACTTGATAATGATAAAGTGCAGGAGTTGGCAGGGAGACCAGGCAGCTCCCACTACAGTGCCTCTGTGTAGGCAGAGGTTTGCTGATGGCTTCTCAGCTGCATGTGTCAGGGGAAGAAGGAAACCCTGTACCCCAAGCTTTAAGATATTTCCTGGTAAAGAAGAGAGCCCATGACCAAGCACCAGAGCAAGCAGTTTCCTTCCAAGTCCAGGAATACAGTTACTGGTCACTATTTAGATGGACTTGCCTCCAGAATCCAGATATACTCTCTTCCTTTCCTGACACTTGTGTCCACCCAGTTTCTGATGGTGCCTTTTCTTCAAAGATGCTCCAGCAATGCTATGGAGAAGCCAACCAGAAGGTTCAAGGAGTTTATTTTTTAGGTTTATCTAACTTGACTCATGCCTTCCCTTATTTTGCCATTCCGTTCCTCTCTACTCCTGTGCTTTATTCCTTACTCTCCTTCATGCTTTCAGAAAGAAGGACCACACTGGAGAGGAATTGCAATCCTCAAGAGCTCTAGCCCCTTCTTGCTGCAACCTTTGCCACAGTTAAGGAACAATAAATCACACAGAGAGAATGCTTCAGTCGTAGTTACTCTCAGCAAGTGCACGCAAAGGTGATAGAAAAATTAACCCCATTTCGACTATCAGACAAGATCAGTAACCTCTGTTCAAAGGCTTTTACAGAGATTCAAGTATGCAGACACAATGGCTGCACTGCTCCCCTTCTAAAACTGCTGAAACAACCTGTGACACCATTTCCTCCAAACTGTCACTGAGGGACAGGAAAACAAGCTGGGGAGCATTGTGGTGTGGCAGAGAGAAGGTCTGATCAAAACCAGTTATGACAAGGAAGAGTGAGAAGCTGGAACTTACTGACATCAAAAGCATAGAGGACATTGCAGGCTCCTTCTGTGTCATTGCGGCCACCCCATATGTAGACGGTGTCATCGATGAGCACTGCTGAGTGCCCATACCTCATGTAGGGCACCTCTCTCACGTGGTCTCGGCTGTTTGTCCACACTGGAGGCAACTTGATCCAGCGCAGAGACACTGAAAACACAAGTTTGAGCCCATGTCAAATGCTAAGCCTGCTACATTGCTCACAGGTCATAACCCATCCTGCATGGAGCTTTTTTCCCCATGACAAGGTGCAGAAGCAGTCAAGTAAACAAGAGAAAGCTGTATCTGACCCCAAGTAGTAGCTAATTAGGAAATACAGAAGGAGGTCCTCTGGAAGAGCAGAAGAGTCTGTAGAGAAATAGGCTCTGTTCTGCAGCAATTCAGCTCTGGCTCATTCTAGACTGTAAGTGAAGATACAGCACACACAAAAAAATAGGGAAAGGAAAAAGTGCAGAGATGACAATGAATGCAGACAATGCTCCAAGCTAGTGACATTGCTGAAGACACTCAAAGCTGGAACAATGAGCAGCACAGGAATAATTAATTGCAGTAACATGCAAGAGAACACACCTGAAGGCATCACTTGGACTTGCAGAAGCACAGTTTAAGTAAAGCAAGACAGCAGCTTTGCAGGAACAGGGTTTGTTTGCTTTTGTTTTGTTTTTCAAGCTACAGATGAGATGGCGGTGTGTCTCCTATTATACTACATTCTACCCTCTTGCCTATCTACACCCAAGTTCTCCCTGCTAACCTTGTGTTACTAAATAGCAGTTCCTTCTGATTACAGGTTTTCCTTCCTGGCAACCTGTGTGTCATGTTCATCAGTAGCCAAAGCAGCTAACAGATATTTACCAGGTTTAATGACAGTGCAGGAGTAACAGCGTTACACGGCCATTATGTAAGAGCACCAAACATTCTACCTCACATACAGCCTCTAGGTTTGTTTTCTATGTGGAGCTAACATAAAATATAGCAGAAAACTATAGTTCCTCTGAAATACTAACATAGAGAAAGGGAAAAGGTCAGCCACCTTAAAAGGTAAGCATTTACCCCACAGGCAGAAAGGACACTGAGGAAGCACACCCAATGCTAAAGTCAAGCAAGACAGGATGCCTCCTACCTAAAACAAAGTCTTCATCTTTGGAAGACTGAAAGAGATCATTCAAAATCTGGTATTTTGGCTTTAGCACTGGAACCTGTCAATGCTAACTGAGGAAGGGCTTGGGAAGCCACTGCCACCTCCCGTGTGCTGGCTGCAGCGTCATGACACTTTAATATTTGGGAGTGGTAAGAAGGGAAGACAATGCAAGAGCATTCCTTTGGGCACAGTAATTATGCCTCCTCATAAGAATGGTGCTCTACTGGCACATTCTACAAGATACAACATTCAACTGTGTTGAGTGTGAGAGCGCAGTCTCTCTGGACAGAGAAGAATATCTTTGTTTACAGGATCCTGAGCTACACTCCCCTCTGTGCTGTGAACAGGTCACCTCGGCAGCTCTGTGTAACCAATGCCTTTATCCCTGCTGCACACATCAGTCTTAAAGTAAGTGAATTCATTGCATCTAACAAACAAACTAGCTTTATCTACATGCCACATGGGTGTTTTAGCAGAGCATTCAGCACTGCTGTTCAGTCTGCAAAATTGGTTATTGGTTCTCTGCTCTTGGTTCTGTTTAGCTGGACCCATCCAAGCACCTTTGCAGTACACCACCTGCCTAATTACAGGGAAATATTTCATGGACCAACTCAGTAACCTTTTCAGTTCAAAAAGCACTGAATCAACAAATACAGCCTCTGCCAGCACAGCCATGATTCCAACTCAGTCTCATGACAGATACTGGCTACCCTGCACAAACAGCTGTAGTTCCAGATGCTTTTCTAAGCTATGTTGTGAATCTGCATGATAGCTGCTACCAAAATGGGAAGGTCTCCATCCCAGCCACGTGCCCCTATGGACTCCATCATGTTGGCAGCAGTTGTCAGGTGCCCCTACAGGGAAACAGCTAAAATCTGGAGTCTTAACTGAGTCCACTGGCTCTCACCCTACTCCTTCCACACACTATGGACAGCTGATCATGGACCTGGAGTGGGGACGTGAACCAGCTAGATATCACCTCTTTGCACCTGGACAAGACAGCATTCACAGAGAACAAGGACAAAACATGGCTATGTGGCTACTTCTATTGAGTCCTTACACCAGCAGTCTGCTGAACTACAGCATCTCTGTGCCCTGCCCCTGAAGCTGAAAATGCAAGGCCGCACAAGGAAAGAGGCTCCCATCTACTTTGATAATTTTTTTGGAAATTAGTCAGCATGTTACAGTGTAACATGTTAGGCAGCATCAGGTAAGAAAACTAATAACTGAACCCAGCAAGCCAACTCCTTTGTGCACCACAAGGACACATTTACCTGCGTTAAAAACGTGGACGTCAATCTGCCGCAGAGTCTCATAGTCTTCTCCAGAACAATATCCTCCAAAGGAATAGACCTTGTGTCCGACAGCCACGGCTGCGTGGTTCACCCTCCGTGGCCCACCTTCCAAATGCACTGCCCACCGTAGCATTCCTCCCCGCAAGCCAGACGGTCTTCAGGGCCCCCAGTGCCACAGCCACATGCTTCCTTGGCCACCACGATGTCACCTGGCTCTGAGAGAGAATGCTAAAATAACATAATCCATCTCTCAGGTCTTCCTACTTGAATCCAAGTACAAAGGTTACATTGCTGTATCCTCAGTCATCTGCATCCCAACTGGAGACAGTCACCTCAGGAACAGGATACAGGGCAGGTATCATAACTGAGTAAGGTTCAGAAGAGCAGGCAGATGCCCTCACACACAAAAAACCCTCAGGGTGGCTGTACAGGCAGCCCAAGCCAAACACCTTTGGCGAAGGCAGCCAAGTGTGGCGCGCCTGGCCGTGCCCTGGTCACGCGCACATCATGTACGCGTCAGAACCATTTGTCTGCATGAATGAAAACACACAGCGAGAGCCAACTGTGAAGGTGAAAAGAACAGAGCCAGAGGGAAGAGAGCATGCTCTTTGGATCTGATCTTTCTCTGTGAGAAACACAGGAAAATATTAAAACAAAGCATCCAACAAAAAACCTTCGAAGAATCACCCCCACATAAAGCAACCAACTTCCCATTATGGGGGTGGATGACAACACCGACATCTGGCCTCACTGATTTGAGCACTCAGGTCCATCTAATTAGACATGAGAGAGCAGAAATCCCCTAATCTAGGTAGAAAGCTCTTTGCTAATGCTCAGAAAAGGCCTTTTTCTCCCGCAGCAAATCCAGGCACAACTGAAAATTCTGTAACATCATATCTCTGTTAAGCAACTGATATGCTTCATTCCTCAAACAGATGGCTTAGATCATATCTTAGAGAAGTCACCACAGTTCATTCTTGCAGAGATTCTCTTTGGATCTTAGAATCTACAGCAGAGTCCTGCCTGGATGCTTCTGAAAAAGCAGGTCAGTTTGATTTTTAAGTTTTCTCCCAACTGAAAAACAGCCATTAGAAGATACATCAGTGTTTCAAACAGCACAAATAAAATTGTCTTTTTTTTTATTTCTTGGTTCTGGGTTATTGAAAGATGCAGTCAGCATGTTCCCACCCCACACCCAGTTTTTCCATTTGCAGAATCCAAAGAAATTTGGGGATGCTTCTGAACAAGGACTAAAATTCCTACACATACATAAAAGTCCTACATTCTGTCCCTTTTCTTTCCGGAAAGTAGTGAGTTTTCACAAGGAGGACTTTCCTCCTCTTTCAAGTTTCTGAAGCAGCTGGAGGGCAGCAAGAAGGGGCAGTGCCCCCAGCTCTCCAGTCCAAGTGTAACCACGGCTCACAATCAGGCCCATCAACAGCCTGACCATCACAGCACTTGGCCCATCCACATGCTCCAATTTTATCCCCACCCATGTAAAGAGTCAGAGATGCCACCAACAGGGAGCTCCTGGCATGGGGCAGAGCTCAGGCTTCCAGCTTCATCCACTCATTCTACAGACAGTTCAAAACCATCAAAATCAGTCACCTCATTCCAGAACTCCCAAATCTCATCAAAAATTGAGTAGCTTCTTTTTAAAGTTATTTCTTTTTCAAGTTGCTTTCAAAATAGAGACTGGCAGCCAGAGCATGCTCTGTACCTGAAAGTTACAACAAAAGGAATATGCAAAGCCCAACAGAGACCATCCTGAAGCCTTTCTGTAACAGATGAGTGCAGACCAAGGAGTCACTCCTGCAAACCCACTTCTTCCTGCAGCACCTACCCTAACCTAAATTGCAGTTAATAATCCAGGAAGTCACATCAAGCTTTTCTCCAGCAGAGGTGCTCCAGAAGGGCCCAGGAACAGCCCTTGTCTCCTACAGGCTATACTGCAATTTCAGATCTAGCAGGTTTGGGTTTTGTTTTTCAAGTTACTACTTTTTTTTAAGCCAGGCAGCACACTTGTATAAGTCCTCTGCAAAGCTACAGAATAGATGAGTTTCCATGGAGCCCACCAAAGTCACCTTTCAAGCTATTTTGAAGACTTCACATTTCTAAATCTGTTTTCTGCCTCAGTCAAAAGTTATTCCTGAAAAATCTAACCAACATTTTCCTCAAAATCTATTCTTGGTTAAGTGATTCTGTAAAGGAGCTTAAGTGGACTTTATCGCCAGCATCAATATTTTCAATAAACTGAACCTGATCCAGGAAGATTGAGAGGATGAATCTTACTTCTAAATTCTCTGCCTGGTTCCTTGTGTGGCAAAGCACAGCAGCCTGGCATGGCAGACGCACATCGTACCAAGCCCCCTGCCTTTTTGTGTCAGAGAAAACTCTTCCTCACCCTTGGGAGTTCACTAGAGCCAGGTGAAAGGAACTCACTGCTGCCAGAGCAGGACGCTGGTCCTGTCACTGCCACAGGGGTCGGCTACCCTGCCCCAACAGTTTCATCGCTCAGATCAGAAGGCAGCACATCCCAAGATGGGCCACTGAGAAACAGCTTCAGGTGCTGCCTGTGGCACTGCAGGAAAGATGCTGAGGTTATAACAAAAAATGTTGAAATGTCGTTTCCTACAATTACTGAGAAAGTTTTTCCCAAGGTAAGTCCTTCCCAAGTGACAGGCAGGTCCAGGGTGGTGGTGAGGGCAATGGGTTTGAAGTTGGCTGTGCTTCACCTTGGCTTGGGCTGGGGATACCCCTTCAGAGCAAATGCAGAGCTCTGCCAGCACAGCCTCCTGCTGCACCTCCTCAGAACCATGGCATGCAAACACTCATTTGAACACTTCATGAAAAGAAAATGACCAGAAGTGTGAAGCAATCTTGACAGTGAGATATTAAAATGCATGGGAAAACACAGGATTTAACAAGCTGCCACGGTTTTTCCAAACCCAAGTGCTCTCCTCTATACTGTAATAAAAGCATCAATCCAGACTCCCATCTTCCTCTTCTGCCACTAGCTACGCTACCCTGAAACTGTTGTTCACCCCTTTCCAGCCACACACACGTCCTCCCCCCCTCTTCCCTGCACAGCCCTGTCTCCTGAAGATGCCCCTCCACACTCCTACTCTTGCTTTCTGCACCCAGCTTCAGGCTCTCCTATCCTGCCTTTTTTGGAATTGTTTCATTAGACCAGTTTTCTGTCCCAAAGCCAGTTTTCCTCCTGCTAGTCCCCACTGTGCACTTATCTGCAAATATGAGTTAAACATATATTTTGAGAAAAAGCTGTTTTCTGTCCTACAACCATGCACACTGTTAAGTTCCATTTCAAGTTTTGATTTCCAATGATAATTTATATGATAAAAGTGATGACATAAATACACCACTTTTCAACCTCATTCCTATGAGGACTTCTTAATAGGAGGCATTAATACATTTGACATTAAGCTGTGCATTACATTTCTTTAAAGATCACATAGGACACAGAGAGGGAAAGAGGAAAACAGCAAAACTGACTCTTTACTAACAATTTCCCCCATTTGTACAACATTAGATCATGCAAAATACATGCTGTGATTTCTCATCTAGGACACCAATAACAGAGATGTAGGTTACAAAACAGAAATATTGATAAGACAGTGGCAAATTGTATTAGAGAACTGGGAGGGCACTGCTTGCAGGAGACAGCACACAGAATCACAGACTGGTTTGGGTTGGAAGGGACCCTAAAGATCATCCAGTTCTGACCCTACTGCCATGGGCAGAGATACCTTCCACTAGACTAGATTGCTCAAAGCCCTATCCAACCTGGCCTTGAACACTTCCAGGGACAGGGCAACTACAACTTCTTCGGGCAACCTGTTCCAGTGTCTCACCACTGTCACAGTAAAGAATTTCTTCCTAACATCTAATCTAAACCCCTCTTTCAGTTTAAAGCCATTCCTCCTTTTTCTATCACTACATGCCCTTGTGAAAAGTCGCTCTCCAGCTTTCCTATAGTTACTGAAAGGCCACCACAAAGGTCACCCCGGAGCCTTCTCTTCTTCAGGATGAACAACCCCTGCTCCCTCAGCCTTTCCTCACAGGAGAAGTGCTCCAGCCCTCTCATCATTTTCACAGCCCTCCTCTGGACCTGCTTCAACAGGCCCATGCCTTTCTTGTACTGAGGGCTTCAGAGCTGGGTGCAGCACTCCAGGTGGGGTCTCACCAGAGCAGAGCAGAGGGGCAGAATCACCTCCCCTCGACCTGCTGGACACACTGCTTTTGGTGCAGCCCAGGGTGCTGTTGGCTTTCTGGGCTATGAGTGCACATTGCTGGGTCATGTCCAGCCTTTCATCCACCAGTTCTGCTACGCCCTTCTGAGAGCTGCTTTCAATTCCTTCACCCCGCAGTCTGTATTAGTACCAGGAGTTGCCCTGGTTTAGCACCTTGCCCTTGGCCTTGTTGAACCTCATGAAGTTCCCTGGGGTCTACTTCTTGTGTTTGTTCAGGCTCACATCAAGCAAACCAGGTGCTTTTTCAAACTGCACCACAAAGCAAAGGCACAGTTAGTGACACTAACATGCATCATGGATCAGAGGAAGGGCTTTTGCACCACAGGAAAATTAAACTTGAATCATTTAAATCACAGAAGTCAGCAGTGAAAAAGGATTGCCTTCTACATGGATTTGTGCAGACACTGAGCTAAGCATGTGTCCCTTTTCTGGATCCTGCTGAGCCACTTCTCCCCAGCGCTGCACCTCTTTTAGAGCAGCCACCACACTTCATCTCTGCCCACAACTGAAGCTGGTTGAAGGCCCTGAGGCATCTCCTTTGACTGATTCAGCATGACCAGGTGGAGTCATGCCCCAACACCCCCAGGAACTATGACCATAAACAGAGACCAAAAAGCTCCATCAAAACAAGCACATGTTTCTTATACAGTGAGAGAAGTTTCATTTTCTAGGTGAAACAAGACCCAGGAAAGTGCACTTCCACATACTCTGCTAGCTCAGCATACACTTGCTCACCTTAGGTTAGGAAGCTCCAGCTGCCTCTGTTCCCCCAGTCTCAACTGGAAAAAGCAACATACGCACACACTCAGGGCCTCCTTTGCAGAAGGGCACATGTGCTTCTGTTCAAGCCACTGCTTGCTTCCACTGATGCATATCAGCTCCTCACTTCACCTCTCTAAAAACTCTTACTTTTTGATTTTGCAGTCATACAGGCAGCAATCATGCAATGTCCACAACTCCTCATTTCCCTGGTCTGCTGTAATCTATCCAGAGATAGAGTCAAGCACAGAGAATGCTGAGAAATTTTGAAACCCTGGTAAGTCCTGTCATTAACTGTCAGGAAGAAGAGCATATCTAAAAATCAGGATACACTTCACCTACTGTTGAAGCACCTGATGATGATGATGGAAATTAAGCGAGCCCAGCAATGAGTTATTCCTCTGCCACAAAGCACATGGAGGCTAAAATTAAAAAGTGCTCAAAATAACCTGCTGTGGTCCCACAGAAATGCCTGGATCCCTCCACTGACTGTGCACAGCACCACAAGCCCAGGTACACACTTCCAGAGTAAGTGGTGCAACAACAGCTATAGGGTGACCTCAGACTGGCTCTGTTGCTGCAGTCAAGCTGGCACCTGAGCACAAGTAGAAGCTCACAAGTCCTTAGCTACAGATGTCCTTTGGCATCTCCCTCTCCTTGTCAGTGCTGACCTCCAGCATAGGGAGCACAGCAATTCATCTGGAGCACTTCACTGCTAAGCAAGAGAAAAATCAGATTTAAGTCAACCCTGCATCCTTTAAATACAGCACCTATAGACAACATTCCTAAATCTCTGGCTGTGCTGGTGTCTGAAGATACACTTAATGCCTGAAACAACCTTCATCCCAACTGCTTCAGCTTACACCTCACAAGAGCCTACCAGCACAGCATACAGACCTGAGATCACCAGAAAAATCACTCAATAATTTCTCACTAGCATATCTTTAAAACTGTTGTGGTGACTTGAGAACAGTGACATAGATAGAAAAAAACTCCAACCAATTAAAAAAAACCACCCCAACAAAACACCAATCCAGTAATCATAGTTTTTAGTCAGATTTTTCACTTGCTTATTCTATTGGCTTTAGACTTTCTATTTTCAATCCCTACAACCAGTTATGAAAACACTTCATTCAAGATAAAAAGCTACTGAGCATCTCCACAGACAGTAGCCAGGTGACAATTTTAGAACAAAACCATACATGCATTGATCCACCTCTTTGCACAAAGGGAGTTCACATTCCTCTACGCACACAGAAAGAAACCTAGAGCCATTTCTAAAAGCTGCTCAGATTAGCCTTGCTGCTGTCAATTCCCACAGCAAGGGGGGAAACCCAACAGAAAATGGCCCGGATTTTCAAGGACTCGCTCTGTCACCCACAGAATTACAGCAGCACCCCAAGCAGAGCAGCACACTGACTCTGCAAAGCCACTCCAGAGAGCAAATCCTACCGTGTGGCTGCCTCAGTCCCGTCTCCCAAAAGATACCACCAGCCAAAAGGTTTAGTAACACTTAAAATAGCCCAGCCAGCTCACAGCAGTCCATATAGACAGTTCTATTTCAAGCACATCCAACATACTGTTAGAGATAGCACGGGAACAACCCGCTTTCTTCACTCATGCTTGACATTTATCTGATGCTTTGACTATTTATGCTAAGGCAGTGTGAAACTGCAAGCTTGCACATTCAGCAGCTTGGACAGTCACAATGCAATTCCAGCACCAGTAAACTAGACGGTGCTAGAACAGCCCCTGAGCTCATTAACCGAGACTGATCTGGAAGCTCATGTCAGCCACGGGAAACCCAGACCATGCTGCTCAGGCAGAAATTTATTCCAGTGTCCCTCCCTGCAGACAGCTTCACCACCTCCTTATTTCTGACCAAATATTTTGCCCACTGCTGACTTACTTTTGGCCAAAGCCCAGGTGAGATTCTGCACCTACTGAGCTGACTTCTCTTCTTCACCTTGCCTCCCAAAACCCACCACTGCTTCTCTACGGAGCATGCCTAAACTCCAGGGATATTGCTTGACCCCCTCTCCCCCAGGAATTTGTCTCAGCCTGTCAAGCTGTTTCTGCCATGCCACAGGCAGCCCTTGGGAAGGAGCAGGCTCAGGAAAGCTAGTGTGGTGTTTTTTGCTTTATGCAGGGCTGCACTCATTTCCTCCTCTGCACCTGCTGTTCCACCAACACAGATGCCCAGGCAGTGTTCCACTGGGCTTGGACACACACATGGCAGACTCACGGGTGCCAGCCTTCCCTCTGCCTGGCGCACAGGGCCAGGGAGAAGCAGGTACACAACCCCACACCTGCCAACATGGCCAAGAGTGGGTGAAAATGTAAATGGGCTGAAACCACATGAGCCCATAGGGACGGAGTGAGAAGGCATGGCAGAGGTTACACCAGGGTGAGAAGCAGAAGGGCAGCCTCCCTGACATGCCAGGGGAGGAGAGGGATGGGTAGGGTCAAAGAATCCTTTCAGGTTGGAGAAGACCCCCAAGATCACTGAGTCCAGCTATTAAGCCAACACTGCCAAGCCCACCACTAAGCCATGTCCTGAAAGTGCCACATCTACATGGTTTCTGAACAAGTCGAGAGACAGCGATTCAACTACTTCCCTGGGTAGCCTGTTCCAATGCCTAGCCACCTTTTCCATGAAGAATTTTTTTAAAAATATTCAATCTATGCCTTCCCTGGTGGAGCTTGAAGCCATTTCCTCTTGTCCTGTCACTTGTTACCTGGGAGAAGAGACCGTCCCTCGCCTGGCTACAACCTCCTTTCAGGCAGCTGTACAGATTGAGGTCTCCCTCAGCCGGTCCTCACAGGACTTACTCTCTAGACCGCTCAGCAGCTCCGCTGCCCTTCCCTGGACACGCTCCAGCACCGTTGGCCGCCCCCGCCCGCCCGAGCCCC
>VYXB01007624.1:67220-95999 GCA_013397135.1 Pachyramphus minor
GCCGGGGCGGCGCGGCCCCGACAGGCCCTTCCGGCACTGCTGGGCCCCGGCCCCGCTCGGGGGCGGTTCCGTCGCGCTGTACCAGCCCCGTCCCGGGCCGAGATGGCGGCTCCCGAAGGCACCGGCAGCGCGTGCCCGCGGCACANGCGGTGGCGGCGGCTTCGCGGCGCCGCGCCCCTGTGCATGCCCCTGGCGCCGAGCATGGGCCCGGAGCGTGTGTGTCCCCGGGAGCCCGGGCTGCCGGAGGGCCCTGACGGCGCGGCGGGATGGAGCGGCGACGAGGAGGAGGAGGAGGAGGAGGAGGAAGGCGGTGGCGGGTACTTGTATCAGCCACTGAGCCAGGAACCGGAGCAGGGCCCCGGCGAGGCGGGCCCCGGCCTGCAGGAGCGGCTGCAGGTACCGCCCAGCGCCTCCCGCCGGGACGGGGTTGGGGCGCACCCGTGGTCCCGACCCCCACTGCCCGCTTTTCTCCGCAGATGCTGAGGCTGCATCTGCCCGACCCGCCGACGGACAGCGAGGAGGAGGAGGAGGAGGTGGCGGAAGGCGCCGCGGCTCAGAGCAGCCGCAGCTCCATCCCCATGGATGCAGGTAACGGCGTCTTCGGCAGGGCCCTCTCGGGGCTCCGCCGCGGTCTCATGCCCTCTCTGTTCCCAGAACATGTGGAGCTGGTGAAGAGGACGATGGCCAGCGTGAAGCTGCCTACCTTGGGCATCCCTGCCTGGGCCAGCCAGATCTCGGAGGAGCAGTGGAAGGACGTGGTGCAGCGCACACTGCAGGCCCGGCAGAGCCTCGGTGGTCCCCGGCCCGAGTGGAAGTGAGAGCTGAGCTGCAGCACAGGGGCTGCAAATCCCAGCCCTCCCTCCACCCTGCAGGCACCCGCTGCCTCCAAGCCAGGTGCTGACAGGACTTGCCAGTATCGACCTTCCAGTTTCTCCCAGTGACATTGTGTGATTTACCTTTCCACTCCTCTTTCCTGGTTCTGGCTGGTGCATAAATCAATGTGATGTCCTTGTGTTGGCTTCCTCAGCCTCTGAGGAGCCCGACTGGTTTCCATACCTGTGTGCATGTGGGGCGAGGGGACTTAGCTGGCTTTGCCCAGATTCCCTCAGGACAAACACTGGACTTGTCCCCCTGCTGACAGTACCCGAGAAGTCCCTCTCCAGGCTTGGGCCCCTCTTCCCAGGACAGGGGCTGTGTTGGAATATCAGAGGCAGAGCCAGATGTGTCATTCCAAGAGATTGGTTTTATTTAGTTCTGTACATACAGGGACATCTGTACAAAATCCAACACTTTCATACTATGTAATGCTCTACTGAAAATAAAGTACACCATATGTACATAAGAACTGTAAGCAGCTTAATACTTGTGTCCAGGGGGTGAATGCAGTAGTTTTGCTTGTTCCCTTGGGAGGAGGGAGCCAGGTAAAGTGGAAGAGGCAGCTCCAGTTCTGTCCATTTGGCTGACATGGGGAAGGCATAGGCAGAAATGAGCAGCACTAACGCTAGAAACCAAGTATTGAGCAAGGGGCAGCTGTAGTGTGGCAGATGCAGATCTGCCTATAAGCAATACATGTGGTGAGAGGGTGAGAACGCTCCTCCCTTTCTCACATGGTCCCCTTCTGAGGTGTCCAGGACACTGGAATGAATAGGCAGCAAACAAAGGGTACTAAGCCTAATTTCCCTGACTCAGAACAAGACACACAAAGCTATGGAAACATCAAAGCTGTACAGCACGTAGTCATGATGCATTAGTCCTGCCCCTGCACATGGCATGACTCCAGCAGCATTCCTCTGGCCAGGCTCAGGGGCTGCCAACAGAGACAGACCATCTGTAGGACAGCGTCAGCCTCTGCACACCACAAGTCTCTGTTCCTTCCACAGGCAGAGCAGCCTGCAGCAGGGAAAGGCTGCCCAGCAGCAAGCAGGCTTGAGTAAGGGCACACCACACGGTAGCAATCTAAAAATGAGGTGTTGGCTTATAAGCATAATGCTAAGAGCCAGTTGGAAAGCCTGCACTGAAAGGAAGAAGCATCCCATCCACCCTGAGCCCAGCAGTCCTCATCTCCACTGTGCCACTCTAGTGCACCATCTGACATCACCTGGTGCATGTCTACATGCTGTGCCAGGCGTGAGGTAATTGATTGGCAGCTGACCGTAAGCTTGGAGTAATGTTCAGTGTAAGCAATAACCTCCCTGAGGTGTTTCTAAAGTCTCCTGATGAACTGGCCTGTTGTGGAGGGGAGGTGGGGCCCTGGGTGACTGGGGGGGGATCTCACACACGTGCTCACCAGCTGCTCCAAAGAGATGGTGGCATTCCTCGTGAGGGCTGAGCCAAGAGAGACCTACATAGGGCAGGGATGCAGGATACAGAGGTAAAAACAGCCTGGTTGGGGTTGGGGGAAAGATGTGCTGCATACCAGCAGAAAGATTAGAGAGAATGAACCTCTGACCTGGGAATGGTTTACTAGTGAGGACAAGCGGATACACCAGAACCTTCTACAACATTCCATGATGTTGCAAAGCAGTGTCAGGCTAGCACCAATGCCATAAGCTCCCTGCAAACCAACTTAAGCTTATGTGTCAAGAAAGCAGGTGCAGCAGGTAGGAAGCAAGGAGGACTCCCTTTTCTATCACAAGCCAGCCTCTGAGGTGGCACCTTGGCCTGGCACTGAATCTGCACCACAAAAAGTCGGGGTGAAAGCTGCATCACAGTAGCACCCAAGTGTTGTGCAAGCCCCTGGGCTATCAGCAAGTGAGCTCTAAATGCCAGTTTAGCAGAGTCCCTGATGCACCAGTAATAACTAACAAGGGCCTCAGCTCAAGGGCCTCAGCAGGTGCCAAAGTAACAGGGCAAGGTGAACTTTCGTCAGAGCACCCATGGAAGCAATTCAGCAGTAACACTTGGCCATTGATCACAACAAGGAGACAACTAAACACTCAAATGCTGCCACGCCCCATAAGGTGTATCCATTGCTTCCACTAGCTTGCAGAAATGACTTTAGCAGCACAAGCTTCCTAGAAACCCTGGCCACTGCAGAGCTAAAGGTGGGATATAGAGACAACAGGAGAGCTGCAGTAGTATTTTAATTGAGCAGGTAGAAGAGGCAGAATTCAGTGGCTGACACCTGTTACAAAGCGGGAAGTTAATTCTGGGCCCACAATTAACCCGAGACATCGGGACGTGGATGAGTCAGCACAGACCAACACAAACAGCTGAAGGAATCACTTTCCCACGAGAGAGCTTCTATGGATGCTCGAAAGGGAGGGCAACAGTATATAGTGCTTGCACCCAGCTTTACTGGGGGTGGCAAAGCACTGAACCCCTCACTCCACTGACAGGAACAAAACAAGAGGCTTGGAAAAAAAAGGTGGAAACAAACATCTCCTCTGCTGCATGTAAGACCCTTCAGCTGTGGAGCTGCACCCCAAGGCAGCAAAGCCTCCACAAGCTCTGCTCCCACCTCAAGCTCAGCCTGACCTCTGAGCACCACAGGGCTCAGCAGCAGAGGCAGCATGGGGGGCAGGCACAGCAGAGATGGGCACTTGGGGCTTGGAGCAGCATGCTGAGCCACGCGTGGTTGTCTCTGGCCAACATAGAGCCTGAGCAAGGCTCTGGCTTCCAGGCAGAGGAAGAACAGGTGGCAGCTTGCAATGAAGTGAGTCCTGCCTGGACTGATACGATCAGAGGTCAGGCAGGCTCCCTTCATGCATGCACAGCTAAGGTGAAAAAGCAAGGAGGACATGACAGTGGTGAGATACAAGTTATAACGTAAAACCAGATCTACCCTGGAGGTATGCAGATGGAGTGGAGGACAGGCACAGCTCACCATGTTCATTCCTTACTTATACATGAGAACCGAGTGCATTTCCATGACCCCTGGAGGAAAGGGATGGGGCAGAGCTTCCCAGGCCAGCCCCTGAGCCCGTCAGAGAGCCTCCTGGCTTGAGGTGAGAAACTCTTCTGCTCTCTTGTGGGCCTCCAGGGCTTTTATAGTGTAGACGTCCTGCGGAAGCTCAGATTTCCGGCGCAGCAAAACTTTGTCCTTCTTAATATCTTTCAGCATCTACAGACAAACCGAAGGAGTCAGGGATCAGTAGCAAACCCCTTCACCCCTTGAGCCTCTGACTCCAACCACTCTAGAATATGCTGGGTGACACTGCAGCATGCTGCAGAACAGACTGAGAGCCAAACACAGATTAAAAGGACAGAGAAAAGTCCCACTCGCACTTTTTCCGAAGTGGCAAGGTTAGAGGGAAGATTAGATAAACTCTACTCTTCAGACTACAGGCTGATCTTTTAATGATCAGGGATGAGAGTAGGGTCATATACCCTCTGAACACTTGGAAAGAGCCAGTTCTGGCTGCTGGACACTGGACTGAGAGCAACTGTGGAAGGACTCTAGTCACCTACGCACCTGCACAGCCTCTGTCTCCACTGTTTTCTTCAGTAGCTGTATATCCTCTGCAGTCGGGGTCTCTGTTTCCATACAGCACACAGAAGGCAAGGGTAGAGGTGCATAATACATGGGGTACTGTAGACAACACAGATAACTGGAGAGTCAGCACTCCATACAACACCCAGCCTTCTCCCCCAGCACCCTAACACAGCATAGCACACTTCCAGCTGCCCTCTCTAGCCCCCACAAAGGCAGTAGTAGGTACACAGACAGGAAAGGAGCATCCTCTCCTACCCATTCTTACTGGTACCCTCTGAGTCACAGCACACTGCATGCACAGCTGCAGCTGACAGCACGGCCCATAAACATGTATGTGCATTACTTAGAGGTCAGTGCTACAGAAGGCCAGGCTAATAAAACACTGTCAACATTCCCAAGACACTGGGTTTTGGGAGGGACAGACCACTACTGCAGCAGTGTGCACAGGACTGGGATTGGGGGCTAAAGCCTGCTGCCAGGAAGCAGCAAACCCAGGGAGCTGGGTTACCACACCCAGCACATTCTTGTCTCATTCATCCTAGGTCCTGTTGTCACAGAATCACAGATTATGCTGAGTTAGAAGAGACCCGCAAGGATCATCGAGTACAACTCCTGGCCCTGCACAGGACCATCCCCAAGAGTCACACCACGTGCCTGTGAGTATTGTCCAAATGCTTCTTGAACTCTGGCAGGCTTGGTGCTATGACCACTTCCCTGGGGAGCCTGTTCCACCACCCAACCACCCCCCTCTGGGTGAAACACCTTTCCTAATATCTAACCTAAATTTCCCCTGAAACAGCTTCAGGTCATTCCTTCAGGTTCTCTAGCTGGTCACCACAGAGAAGAGATCATTGTCTACCCCTCCTCTTCTGCTCATGAGGAAGCTGTAACTGCAATGACTGTCCCCTCAGTCTCCTCCTCTCCAGGCTGAACACACCAAGNCACTGAAACTGCCACAATATTCAAGGTGAGGCTGCCCCAGTGCAGAGCAGAGCAGGACAATCCTCTCCCTTGACCAGCTGGTGGTGATGCTTTGCCTGATGCCCCCCAGGATACGGTTGGCCCTCCTGGCTGCCAGGGCACTGCTGACTCATGTTCAACTTGCTGTCAACCAGGACCCCCAGGTCCCTTTCAATGGCACTGCTTTCCAGCCTCTCATTCCCCAGTCTTTACCTACCTTCCGGGTTGCCCCATCCCAGGTGCAGAATCCGGCACTTTCCCTTGAACTTTATATGGTTGGTGATTGCCCAATTGTCACCCACCTGAGGGTTCAGCCGGGCCAGTTCCTCTATTTTCTGCCACATTTCTTCTCGTTCCTTCATCCTGAACCTTCCCCTGCAGAGAGAAAGAGAGTGAACACTCTCAGGTGTGAACTCCTGGGGAAAGTGCAGCTTTCACTCACTGGATGACAAAAGCAAGAGACAGCAGAAAAGTGCAGGCAAGGGGAAGAGTTGTCCTGTCCTTCAGAGACTCCTAATTCTACCTACGGGTGACCTGAGGCAAGAAGAGTGGACACACTGTTACTAGCAGAAGGTAAGCAGGCACACTCCTCACTCACCTCAGAGCACATGGTGGCAACAGTGGGCTGCACAGGTACTTTTTCCCTGGCTTTGTGCTGCAGGAGTGGACCAGGGTGTCTGGTTTCTGGGGTGAAGCAATGACACTAGTCTGGATTTCAAAAACACATTTTCCTGGTGCCCCACAGACGCAGAGGAACAAAATGACATTTCCAATAGAGCTGGAGTTCCACTGGCCACTGTTACCTCTTTCTCTAGCCATAACACACCAGAGAGCTGCCCAAACCCTCCAGGCACAGCTCTTGACCTTGGTAGAGACTTTGGCACACATTTTAAGTGACCGTTCAGCAGGGCCACTTATAAATTCCAGGGCAGTGAATGTTCCCAGCAAACAGAGGTGAGCATCCACCACCCCTTATTCTCTTCTACACTTTAAACATCTGCACTAAAATCTCAGCTTTATTTCTGATTTTAATTATCCGGCCTTCATCCCAGCTCCAGGTCTCTCTAGTGCCCTATCTATCCATGCTAAGGAAGTTCTTTCACTCCGTAATAATATCACAACATCAACACAGATTTGAGCCTTCTTGTTATCACCCAGAAAGGCCTCCTTAGCTGGGTCCCTGTGGCAGGGAAATCCAATTTAGCTGATGAATTAAATGTATCATGCTCACCACAGTAAAATCTCAAATTCTGCTGCTGAAAGACATTTTCACATCCTGCACACCAAGCTTTCAATTGACGTTTTACCAATTTTGGTTATCCAGAACTGCAAAAGGTATAGCCTTGCTAAAAACCCAACACAAGGTTTTCTGAAGCCTAATTAGGCACAGAGGCACACTAGACAAAAAAAAAAAAAAATCATCTTATCATGAGCAGAAAACAGTGCAGCTCTACCCATCCATTTATTGGATTAGTTCTGAGATGCTTTGTTGAGCTTTTCCAGAACAATCCTCCATCAGTCACACACCAGGATAGAGAACAGTCACTCTCAGCAGGTCAGCATGGGTAGAAGCTAAACAGGGAGAAAACGCTCCTAACGGAAACACCAGGTAGATCTTGTAGGAAATGTGCTGTCACTGACTGAAAATATATATGCAGATATTTGTGGGCTTCACAAATGCCCTAAAATGGGGGAAAAAAAAAATCTTGCTTGCTCCCATTTTAGATGTTAACAAAACCTTAATTTCTCCATATGCAGGTTACCCATCCAAAGCTCTGATTCAAAAAATAACTTCATTATTTACTACTATTCCACAAAACAATGGAATGTACCCCAGAGCTTCCCACTCCCAGCAAGAATTAGCCCACTGCCAGCCTCGGCTCATTCAGGAATGAGAAGCAGTATTTTCTTTCACTAAGTCAAAAAAAGACCCTTGAGAAAAAAAAACAACAATGAAGTTTCCTTCTACCTTACTGGACTGACTCAGCTCACCAAGGCAAGCCACACAAGCACCAAAACCAGCACAAGCAAGCAGAAAACATGAAGTTCTTTCCTCTTTACAGCACCATGGCACAGGTACTTGTTGAGCTCAGATTTTATCCCCATCATCTTCTCTTTGAAATTGCAGGAATTATGCCATCTCTATCACTGGAAAATTGAAAGCATTCTCTGGTATGAAAGATGCATTATGCCCATTGCAGCAAAACTCTTCAGAGTTTTTTTAAGCAGTAGGATTCCATTGGCATCACTACAACATTTATGAGCTGGTAAATATTTCCATGGCAGAGCATAAGCATCTCTGCAAAGCTGAGTATCCTCTACATTGCAATCTATTTCCTTATGACTCTGTCACTCTTTTCTAAGCTACCTGGTTCAGCAGGACTGAAAGAATTTCTATCAGGGCACACATTTTATCTCTTCTCATCTGTACTCAGTTACTGCTGAGGAATCCTACTTTTTTTACAAAATTATTTGTACCACCTTTCCATTTCCCCTCTGCCAACTGGCATCTACCATCTGTTACTGTATCCCAAGGAGATTTCAGGATGAGCTCAAGTAACTTGGCAAAAACCTGTTACTCACTTCTGCTTCTCTGCTTTGTATTGCTGTGTGCAGTCATCAAAAAGCTTTTGATTCATCTCCATGAAGAGCTTCAGTGCATTGTAGATCAGTCCATGGATTGTTCTGAAAAGAAACGAGGAAAGTCATGGTGGGCAGGTTCTGAGCCCTGAATTAGCACCAGCAGCATAGACAAGAGGTAACAGCAGCAGCAATTCATTCTATAGTTGTGTGACAAAAGATTTTTATGCAGTCCCAGCTCTTACCACAGGAAAACCCCTTCCACAAACAGAGCAGAAACTATACCACAGGGAGAAAGAGATGGAGAAGAAAGAGAAGACCACTGTGGCAGGTCTGCTCTACCATGGTCAGACAAATGAGTGCAAAGACATTCATTCCTATGTTCACTTCTTGTAGTTAAAAGTGGGAAAGGAAGGATGCTAGGGGCCTGTTCAGGGCTGTTGTCAAGGGGGCTTTAGTGCCTCACACAGTTCACCTCACATATACAAAATGACTTTTTTGTGCTGCCCAGTATTTGGTCATGAGCTTTGTCACTGAGCTGCCCAAAACACAGACAGGCAGCAGCCCTGTAGAGATGGGAACTAGCACAAAGAATACCACAGAAGAAAAATCAACTTTGTGTCAGTGATTTATGGATGGGTTGCACTGTGTGTGAGCTCCCTACAGGACAAAGACTCTCCTGGGGAATAAAACCAAGTGTTGAAGCTGTCTCTGAAAGACCTGGCCCAGAGGCAAAAGATGAGACTCAGAAGATTGAGCTCTGTGCCTCCACTAGCTCTACAAATGGAACAAGGAAGAGAGATGCAGCCATGCTGGACCAAGTAGATGAACTATGGGAAGGAACACAGGCATCTGAGGTACTCAACCTGCCCTGTTTTAACTATTGCTAAAACAAAGACAAGGAGAAGTAAGAGGAAAACACTTTCAAGACTTCTTCTGCCATACCACTGGGAAGCAGACAGGAAAAAAACCCAGAAACAGCAGAATCATTGACTGCTACAAGGACACGGAACTGGTGAAGGGTTTCAGACAAGAACATAAAGTCCTTTTCTGAACTTTGATCAGGAGGGGCAGTAACACTGAATGAGAGAGCATCTGAGCACATCTGTCTGCGTGCACATGTGCACACACATCACACCTATGTGTGCATGTATGTGTCTATCTGCATATGTGTGTGCCTCTTGGTGTCTCTGAGTGTTTGTGTGTGGTCATGTCTGCACATCTGTGCCTATGCCAGGCTTTAGAGAACCCTTGACTGGTGGCTCCAGTCCATGCTTCCTGATAGAATGGAGAGCAGACTAGTGGGGAGCTATCTGCAAACAAGCTCTACCCCACAACTTTGTCATTGCTACCACAGTATAATACTGAGCTCTGGACTTGCCTAGCCTCCCTAAAATTAATTATTTTGCTTTTTTTCCACCCTCTAGAATAGAGGAAGATGGCTTTTTATTTTGATCTTCTTGTGGTTTTTGCTGAAAGACTTTAGGATCTCAGCTGTGGACCAAGTATTTTTAGCTGATTCATTAAAAGGAATATGTTAGATTAAATTAGCTAAACTTGAATTAATCAGGTAAGGAATCTAACAAAGGAGAAATCAGTAGAAAAGACGTTGATAAAAGAAACATAAAACAGAGTAGTATCTAGGAATCAGACACAGGGGCAATATTTGACATGGACAGCTGCCCAGTTAGTTCTGCTTCCTCTGTTCTTCCTGTACTCAAGGAGTCAGGCACTGCATTAGCCAAGGTCTCTGCTCATGGAGAACATATGGGCAGGACATTAGCTAAAAAGCAGACAGAAGTCAGCAGGAAAACCTACAGCACCTCGGAGAGAAACCTTGGAGAGACCGGTAACATTACTGACAAGCAGGTATCAAAAGCTATGACTCAATGGCCCCCAAGGCTGGTAATTGCAGGTTCCCCAACCCTTGCAGAAGCAGGCCTCTGTGGTCTGCTGTGGCACCTTTCCATGCTGATATTACTAACAACCCCCCTGCTAAGCACCTGGTGCCACTGAGCACCATGCAACGTTGCACTGCAGCAGCATGCCCCAAGATTGCCAGTGGGTCAAGCAATCCGGCATGCACAGCAAGTGCCAGGGCATGTGGGAAGACTTACTTGTTCCAGTGACTCTTGGAGTTCTTGTAGAGCGCTGGAAACATGATTGGGAGAATTTTGGCTGCATTATCGCTGATCAGGCTCATGATATATTCATTGTTCCAATAGTACAGCGCTCGCTCTGCCACCTGCAGTGGGAGAGAAAGCCATCCTTGGAAAGGCTCCTTCCAGTAATACCTAAGGTGCACAGGAAAGCTACCACCCAGTTGAGGAGCCCACATGCTTCCCTACAGCACAGGCAGCAGGGCTGACCTTCATAAACTTCTACAAGGCCATTCATCCCTGCTTCTCAGCCTTCTTTGCCTGAGCCTCTGTCAGACACTTCTCACTTTCCCGGGAAAAACATAATGTTCTTGAATAGACAAGCCTACTGTCAACATACTGATGACCCCAACACCCTTTACACAACACTTGAGGACAGTAATGTCATCTGCTCCAGGTGCCAGTTCAGACTAGCACCAAACCTCCTTCATTTTCTCAAACTTTCTTCTGTAAAGTTCCACTCCTTCCTGGTTTTTCCCACAACAGAGTCTCTCAGGGCTTTGAAGCATGCTGCAGTCACCAGTCCCAAAATTCAACCCCCTGATTTAGTAAGGGTGAAAACATGGAAAGTCTTGGGGCAGCCATCCTGCTCTAACAAGACAAACAAGTCCAACAAGTTTCCACACAGTGACAGATTCAACCACAATTCTTCATATTTCCCACAAATCTGGGCAATGCAAGCTAATTTTTGCATTTACAGCTAGCTTGAGAATGGCTTAGAAAACCTAGGAAGAGAGACATCCAGACTCAGTTTTATATTTCAGATGGAGAACTCACTATATGCCCTTAACATACTGTTCTACACGAGTAAACGAAGGGCAACTCACCTCATGTTCACTTACCTAGTGTTTGGTTTTCCAGATCTTGTTAAGCTTTTATCTGCTAGATTAACAGACAGCCCACTCAGAGAAAACTCTCTCCCACCAAAGTATTCAGACTTACCAACAAGTCAATTCCTAATTCTGCTCTCAGACAAGCTGCAGACACAGAGACTGTTCAGCCTGACTGCATGGGACACCTTTGGAGTAAATTTTTTTGGGCCGTAAAGTGTTTGCTGCCAGTTTTTTCAGTCTTGTTTTTTCAAAGAGTTTGGCAGCAGATGATGGCTGCTATCAAGTACAGGATATCTCTCCTCCAGACTTTACCCGACTTCATTTAATTTCCTTAGTTCCCTTTGGTAGCTCCCTCCACGCCCAAAGGTCATATTAGTCCCTTGGTTTCCATCACCACACCAATAATGTGGATAATCCACATCCAGCTGGTTTCCATCATACTCCCCTAGTCCTTTACAGGAAATTATCTTTTACATACACATGTGATTTTACTTTTGGCTTGTAAACACATGACTTTGTACTTCTCTATACCAAAAGACAAATTGAAGCCAGTCTGTCTCATTCTGCAATCATATTCATTTGGGAGATGGCTATGTCACTATTTCTTTAACATCTCACCTATACCTGGGTCAACCAGCTAGCTATCTTCTTCCTGGACACTCTTCATGAAATCCAAAACACTGAGCCAAAAACACCTTCTAGGAGCTACTAGCAGGTCCTATCACCCTGTACATTTTAAACCTTAAGATTACTATCCACAGAGATTGTTTCAGCCAGACACTATAGCCAGCTCCCCTTCAGCATGAACAAGGAAGAAGCAGACTCTAGCACTTTTTTAGTATACCTCATGCTTTACCACCCATGCCAGAATAAAACAAAGTACCTTCTCTGCACAGTCTCTTTGGTTGGCCTCCCTCCAATACTGCAGAATGCTTGGTTTTACTGCAACAGGGGGACACTGGATGAATCTCCTGTCTTTGGTAGCCAAAATAGGAGGTGGCAGAGCACCTCTGCTCCAGCTCCAGCCTGCTGCAATACACAGTGCTGAACAGCAGAAAGCAGCAGGAGAGGCTTCATTGATATGCTTTGTTTTCTCTTTGGATGAGCTTGCTCTGTGGTTGCAGTGAGGATTCTCACTGCTTCCCACCACATCACCCGAATACTCACCCTGGTCACACATCCATGTGCCACTGATCCACAAACACAAGACCAAAAGATGTGATGTCACCATCATGTGCCAAGTGGCTTACAAGTCAGTGTTCTATCCCCTCCCTAAGCTGCAACCCACCTGGAAGTGTGGGCTGGAGACACACTTGGCCAACTGCCTGAACAAGGGCTCCATAACTTTCACAAACTCAGATGGCTCAATCACGTCCAAGATCTCCTCCAGCTCATTTAAAAACATCACCTCCTTGGGACTGTGAGTTTTCGGCCAGAACTTCAGCAAGCCCACAATCACCTGAGTGGGGAGGGTACAGAGATAGTGTTAGAGGATGAAAGTTAACATCAGCTGCAAAAAAAATTTTTAAGGATCTGGTCACAACAGCAGAGGGGAAGAAATAACAGAACAGACTTTCTCAGAAAGTCAGGGTGAGTTACTGGGGAAGAAAGAAGACGAAAGCCCAAACTCTGCCCAGGTACATTCATGACAGCAGCTCTGCCTAGGCCACTACAATTCTGTACTACAAGCACAAAACTTAGGACCACTTTTTTTCCCCAAACTCAGCTTAGCACAGAAGGCTGAAACTGGATTAGGCAGCAGCTGGCAGACAGTGCAGAGTAACCATGGAAGACCAACTAATAAAATGGGAAATGCTACAGAGAAGGTCTCTGAAGAGTCATTATTCAAAGCACCACAGACTTTGAACACTGGGGAGCTATGAATAAATAATGCAATGGACGGGTTTGGGACAAGGAAAGGAAGAACTACTAGACACAAAAGTAACCAGATTATGGAACTCATTCATGCAAAACTTCGTGGAGACTCAAAGTCCAAAAAGACTCGAGAATGTAGCAGACAAGTTTATGGAGTTTACAACTAATGGCTATAATTAAATATGACAATGCAATATGACAATATTTCTGGCAAAGTAAACGATTGCTTACAAGATACAAGAAGAATATACAAGAGCAGGGCTATATCCTACTAGATTTTATTTATTTATTTTTAATACCACTTCCTGTCCTACCCATCTGCTTCCTTCACTGTGTAGAAAGAAAAATTCTAACTCTGTGGACACTAGAGTCACAAACAGCTTGGAGCAACTCCAAGAGTTAGTTGCTCTTTCAAACCTGTGTACTTCAGCTACCTGATCCCAAAGCTAGCAGTTGAGAAGAAGCTCACAGCAGCAGAGGAATAGTAGTGGGCAATGTAACAGCAAGATTAGAGACACCCAAGCATTATGTTTCTGCCAACATGAGGCTTGAGAAGCCAGCAGTTTGTTATGCTCAGTGTTTGTCATTACTCATGTCTTCCATTCAGGCAAGATTTAGCTTCAGTGACTCAGAAGTGATTTCTCCTACAGCTAAGGCGGTGTGAGGTGTGTCGATTCCGTCTTTGCTATTACTGAGCCTTGCTCACCTGGCAGTCTTTCAGACTGCTGTTAACACAAGAGCTCCCATGTCAAGCCTTGCTGAGCAAGCTTCTGGGAGGCCCACTTGAAGTGAGTGTGGATCCAGTGAGTAATCTGGTCTCCTTTCAGCACTGCTGGTAACATCTTCTAGCGCATTCAGAACCTTGCTGATGCACAAGCCCTGTAATTCTTCCAGACTTCAATAAACCCAGCCATCTCAGGGGTCTATTCAAAACCTTCACAAGCAGGATGCTTTAACAGCACACAACCTGTGGCAATTTGGCCTTGGTATGTCTGGTAGAGACACAACGCAACACTCACTGAAGGTAATGAAATTGGGTCATCCCACTGCTTTCCATAGGCACCAAACCCAACCTGGGTCTGTAAGCCAAGGGCCACTAACCTGTTACTCAGGAACCAGTGATGAGCTATGAAGCTTTACTATTTGAATAAGCTGCAAAACGAATCCTGGAAATATTGACAGATTTCTATTTCTCTCTTCTCCCTCACCCTAAGAGGTGTGTTGGCAGGAGACTGTTGGACTGGATGTCAGCCACAGGAAGTACTCATCATGATCAGGAAGCCACTTTTCAATGTTTGTTTTAGAGCAGGCTTTTGGGAACACAGGAAATGGAGGACCCACGTTTAAAGGAAAAGCTAGGAGGTCTGCTTCAGCACTGCTGATGTCAGAGCTGTGGAGCCAGAAAGCTGACAACAGCTGACCAACTTCTATCAAGCACAGTCAAGCTCACCGTGAATGCACACATTTAAGCCAGAGAACAGAACGACCTCAGCCAGCACTACTCATTAAAACACTCACACTTTCTGGTGCTCCCTGCTACAGTGACACAAGTACGTGTTCTTTGCCCATCTGCTGTTTTGAATCTGTGAAGCTCAGCTCTGTAGAAGACATTTCCTGGTCTGAAGTGGGTGGAGAAACACTTGTCTCCTTCTTGCACCCTCTGCCAAGCTGGCATACAGCCTGGTTAGCACTGCAGGTCTGTGCAGCCAGTAACTAGAATATGGGAGGTCTCCACTGCTCACACGTTTTAGAACCTGCTGTTTCCCAGCACTACATCCTGAAGGTAAATGTGTCTACAATGTGACTTAAGACTATAAAGGTAGCAAACTGATGCTACTAGCTGGAAGGAGAATACTTTCACAAAGGAACAATGGCTTGCTTAAGTAGATCTTTGTGTCCCAGGATCCTAACCTCATCTCCACGGTTTTGCAAACAACTCCAACAGTCTGGACGGATCTCTACTATTTCATGGCCCTCACAAGCTCACACTGGTTTCATCAGATGGTCATGTGTTTTGTCTCTGCAGCATCTGTCACTAGCTGAAAGCTCTACACTGAAAGAACAACTTGTTACAGTGTTCCTTCTGCTACACCAAGATCTGAAGCACTATAAGCATCAAAGACTATAGCCCACCTCCATGAAGCTTTCAGGAGAGAACGCAGAAGGTTTGCACATGAGTAGCGCAGTCCTTTCTGTCCACAGGGAACCAGGCAAACACAGTAAACAATACTACTCACTGACTCCCAGCCTCTTTACAACAAGGGTTGAAAAAAGGGTACTCTAAGGAAGCTGTGAAGCTTTTAGGGGCTTGACTGTCATACAGAAGCTAAGCAAGGTTACTCACTGGCTCTGTCAAACTGCTGTCTTTCTCCAAGAACTGTACAACACAGTACGCCAACTGTAGGAAAAAACATGGCAAGATTAGAGCTTCCTCAAGTGC
This sequence comes from Pachyramphus minor, assembly GCA_013397135.1. NCBI lineage: Eukaryota > Metazoa > Chordata > Aves > Passeriformes > Tyrannidae > Pachyramphus > Pachyramphus minor. The sequence continues at coordinate 82,503 of VYXB01007624.1, forward strand.
ACCTGAGATTAAAGTGCCACCATCCCCCCTAGGCTGGAAGTAACACCATGGCCATTCTGTTGCAGCTCTAAACAAATGCAGTTTTCTGATGGCAAGCAAAGGCTTTAAGCTCAAGCAGGCAGGGCCCGAGCTCCAGGTATTCATGCAACATAAAGGATAAAACTTGAGCCACCTAGAGCATCCACTGCCAATAGATTCAGATGCAAGCACAGCTGGATACATAGGGAGGAACAAACCTGACTGTCACAAAGCCCTGCCCCATAAAAAAAAGGGTTGGGAGAACAGACATCACTACTTAGTACCCATACTTCTTGACTTCCTAGACCAAATTCTGATCTTCTATATTCTTCTATTATGTCCTCAAAGTCTGAGGAAATTACTCATTATACCAGTCTAGCACACCAGCACACCAATTTCTCCACATATTTCAGCAGTGACTAACAGCTGACACACCACATGCACAGCTGGGAATTTTACCTCTCTGGTTCCAGCAGGGCCCTAGTATTTCACAAGCTTCCAGCACAGAAAGACAAAGCAGGCCACAGCATTAAGTCGGCAGGAAATGACAATTCCTATTAGCCAATGGCACAGGCCCAGGCACCACAAGGATGGGACAACCACTGCAGTAAGGGACTAGCACAGAGCCCAAAACATCTCACAGCAAGAACTTTGTACAGTTCTTGCAGTAATGTGGCCTGGTGAATAGTTATAAAAAAAGAGCTTGTAAGCTAATCTATCTATCTATCTTATAATAGCTATAAACTTTTGTAATAATCCCAATCTGCCCTGGGAACTTGAAGCACTTCTCACCTGTGGATGGTAGACACTGAGAGACTTCACTTTGTGCAGTGGTAACAAGACTCTGATGAGGAACATCTTGTGTTCTTCCTTCAGAGGCAAAGCAAATCCATTGATTATGCTGAGAAGAAACAAGAGTCTTGTTAACATCTTTACCCAGCAGAAATACAGTATCTCTCACTTCAAAGACTTTCCCTAGCTCTCTCTAGACCCTTGAGAAGCACCTGCAAAAAGTGTGGTCACTGTAGCCCAGCCTGCACATCATGCTCAGCACGAGTGTGTCTTTGGCAGGCACCAGAGGGAAACACCCTGGATGGGGCTTTGGCTCTGCTCCTTCCTGTGCCAGGCTGAGCCCACACACACTTGGGCAGAACTTTTAGGGAAGGCCAGCACAGAGGCAGATCAGTGCTTGAGCCTTGTACTTTACAGAACAGGAGGATGGCAGCACAAGAGGGCTGCAAACAGAAGGGCAGTTAAGCCATGGTGAAGGCTGCCCACTGCTAAGGCTTCTCAGAGGAACTGTTCTCTTTTACTGCCTGCTGAAGCAAGTGTGACTGGACTCAAATGAACAGGAGAAAAATCTGGGGAGAAGGCTACCACTGCACTTAGCAGCAGTACTTTCACTGTGTGCTCCATCAGACAGAGATTCTCTGGAAGAGGAGTCTCCTGCAAGGACTTTTGAAGGAAGGCACTGCCAGCTCACACAGCACACTGGGCTGTGTCTCACTGAGTCTCACTCACTATAGGCCCTCTGGGATTTCCATACCTTCCTAAGATCTCCAGTAGCTCTGCAATCCCATTGTGGTGCTCTGTTTCATAGATGAACCTAAAGAGCAGGATGAGAGGTCATTGCCAAATGCTGGATATAGTTTGATAAACAAAAGGAAGGAAAAACGCTGGAGACAGGGACTCTAAGTGACACTAAGAAACATCTCACCTGTAAAATATATTATTGATCTGCCTCCTCACGTATGCTCGCAGACCCAGGAACTTCCCGTAGATCCTGTGCAGAATAGTTTTTAGGAAGTCTCGTTCTCTGGGGTCTTCACTGTCAAAGAGATCCAGAAGCTGTGAGGAAAGAAATTCAGTCAGTATCTGCATACTGCCTGTCTGGGCAAAGCTACCAGCAACGCTGGGCACTGCTCACACTCAGCAGAAGTGGCACTTTCAGCTGGGTGATGCCCCCAGCACCCTGAGCACAGTGGTCATTTCCCTGAAACATGCACCCTCCTAGTCACAAGCTGGAACCATCATCACTTCTTTCATCTTCAGGAACACAGCAATGGCCTGCACTTTCTACAAAGCTGCATGTTTCCAGATTTCCCCTGCAAGGCTTCTGCACCCCTCTCCACCTGTACAACAAGTTATGAGTTCCAGTGACTACAACTTGCACACAGTTTTGCCTGCACAGAAAACTCTGTCTGCTCACTCAAGACAAAGGAATAAAGAAAAGTCACATCATCAAGCACCTGCTGTCAAAGCTGGACTGTTTATGTAAAACCTTGACCCAAATCTGCTGCATGTCCTTCATAAAGGTGTGCACAGTGGAAGGGGAAATGATTACTTACAGACAGTACAAACTTCTGGTCAATGTATTTCTTGGCTACGTTTGGCTGGAAGTCAGGTGATTCCAGGAACCGGAGGAAGAACTCATACACCAGCTATGGAGGGAGAAGGAGAGATCACTCAGAAATCCCTCTGTCCTCTCACCAGTGTTTACTTCAGATTTTAAATCTTTTCCTTCTCCTTAAGGATTCAGGGAAAGGCTGGAAAGCCTGAACAGGAGCACAAAACTCAGTGTTTCCCCACTCAATGGTATCAACTCAGCTGCTCTTGCTCTCATGGGCAGGGGTCTGGTCGCACATAACTGCCCAATCATGAGATCTCATCACTTCAGGTCCCCCCATAGACAACATCCACCTACTCAGATTAAGACACTAGACCAGGGAAAGTCTTCTCACATCTTCAGCACACATCTCTACAGAGAACAGAAACCTTCAGAGATGGCAAAGGCTGAGGCTTCACTGGAAGTCCTTGAGAAACACCAAGGAAGAACACAAAAGCAGAGAAATGAAACAGACTCCAGGAAAACATGCTGTGTCCTCTGCCTCCTGGGGACTGACTCCAAGTTGGCTTGGCCCCACTAAGCCGTGTGAGCTGCCTGCTGTGTCCCACTTGGACAACAAAGAGCAGCTTGCTTTAAGAAGGCTGTCAGTGCTCAACTTCTGGTCTTGCTGTCCTCTTAGAGGGATGAGTCCATTTCAGGGCTGACCCTACCTAGTGCTTCTGAGGGGTCACTAGGTCAAGCAACAGTGATGCATTCCAAAGATCTGACCCTGGAGTTGAAGGAATTATAGGGCCATGCATGCACTGTCAGGGCCCAGCTGTGAAGGACAGCAGCACAGAAAAAACTGAGGTGATGACCAACAAGCTCAGCACTCAGTTGTCCCAAGTCCATGCTGGCTGCTGCTGGCTCAATTCTGAGAAACAAATGCTTCCTAGCATCCATTGCACATGGTAAGGACATGCTATTTCTATCGACGCTTACATCCCTATGTCAACTGCAGCAGTGAGAAGTGATTAACCACTGCTGCAGAACTGCACCTTATTTCTTCTCTGTATTTTCTGCTTCATTCTGCAGTACCTGGCTCATGTTCTGCCTTTGTCTACTTGACAACATGTCCCTATGCAAGTGCCTGGGTTTACCTTCTGACTTCCACTGCTGAGCTCTGCTAAACCATACTCAGTCACTTTCAGAACGTACTTCATCTTAAAGTCTGTTTCCCAGGGAACACAGCCTAATGAAAAGGTCCTTGGCTCCATTCCTTCCTCACCCTCCAGCTCCCTATCTTTTCTTGTCAAACATTTGCTCACAGTAAATGCAACTGAATTACATCCAGCCTACAGGAGGCACTTTAGCAGGTACCAGCACAGGCTTTGCTTTGGCACCAAGCAGCCCTCTTCTTCCATGTACCTCCCAGGTAGTGGGCAAGGTGAGGAGAACTGAAGCAGACAGGAGTGCTGTTTCCAATGCTGCTGAAGTCCAGAGGATGTGGCCTCTCAAGTCTTCGTAAAGGATATTAACACTGCTGAGAACTGCTTCTTACACAGGCAATACAGCACAACTCTCTCACTCCCAGCAAACTGTTTGCTCTCAGCCTACCTCAGGGCCATGTGGGACTACCGGCATCCACAGGTGAATGTTGCACACAGCCTTCAGCCAGTTCCCAAGACACCCTTGCTGTCTGTACTGCCTAAGAGCCACCTCTGACCCCTGGGTGGCAGGCCTGGTCTTTCCCCAGGAACCCTGCAGGCTGGTGAAGCAGCCAGTGGCAAGACTGGCAGGCTCCAGCTCTACATGGACTCTTGACTTCCTGGAGATAAATTCACCAGATCTGTGTTTCCCCCTCCTCCTCACCTGAAGGTGTGGCCAGGCAGCCTCTAATGTAGGCTCATCTTCCTCAGGGTCAAATTCTGCTCCTGTGGGATTGGATGATGGTGGGAGTGTCCGGAAGAGGTTCACTGAAAACTAAGGTGAGTGAAAAGGTGCATGAATGACATCCTGACATCTCATGATGGTCCTCCACATAGCAAATCTTTCACTGCAGAGCAACATACCACAAACACAGTTTGCCACAAACACAACCCTGTACCCACAAACCAATCCCTTCCTGCAAGCTGTAGGGTTACAGTCTGCATAGGAACTCCACAAGTGCAGTCTGTGCCTGAGACAAGAGCTTCACCTCTCCCTACAGCAGGCACTGTCATCATGACATCCCCCCTGCTCCCACTTATCTTTCTGGAGGTGGGCAGATAATAAGGAATAGGTAGGACTGATAAATCCTTATCCCCTCCTCCCCACACTTCTGAACAGTCCCTATTTCTTTGGCACATAAGCACATACTGGCCTCATGCCCTACCATGATAACAGCTTCAGGATAGATAGCCTCAGTGACAACATCTCGGTTGTGTGTGATGTACTCCACCATCTCATTGAGGCCTGCTCTCTTCACCTCCTTGAACTTCAAGTCACTGAGGGGGTCAGAGATGAAGTCAAAAAGCACACAGCACTGCCGCAGCTTCTGGATGAAAAGCTCTTCTCGTTCGTGTGGAGGAGCATCTGTCAGAGAAAGCAGGGGCATCTGTCCTTGAAGATAGGCAGAACATCTTCCTGGTTTCCCCAGATATCAACGTGGTTCACTCCCTGTAGTTTCCCCCTCCCCTGTCACATCCTCTTTGAACTCGTGGGTGGGAAAGATGGAGAAGCAGTGTTGCCCCTGCTATGGACATGGAACAATGGAGGCAGAGGGACTGCAAGGTCTCTTTTGAGGGGATTTCAAACACAGTAGCAGTTTCTAATCTGATAAGCATTGATCTCTTCCCTGTACTGGGTACCCTGGAAAAGAAACTCAACTAGTTCCCATCACCGTGACACTTGTGTCCTGAACTGCACAGACACAAAGGGAGCTGGACCGTGCACACTGTAGCCTAACCTTCCGCCCAGAGAGTAGTGCAGAAGAGGGGGGCCAAGGTGGCAAGAGTTCTATATTAATAGAGTCGCTTTTTTTATTCTATACGACTGAAAACTATGCACTGCCTTGGCCAAAAACACAAACTTACCTCTTGCTTGCAGAGTGCTACTGAGCTGCAAGGCAGCTGCCCTTCCTAAAAGGGCTGCGTGTGTTTGTAAGCCACATCAGCAATGGGTCTGGCTGAGTGACTGCTGAAAACACTTTCTTCTTGTCCACACTTAAATGATGTTAAATTGCAACATTATGCAGACTAAGTGTTAATACCAAGTAATTGCCCTAACATGGAGAGCTTCAATAGCACTACTACAATTGGCAATGGAAACAGAATGAAGAGGAGGCCTAGTCCTCCTCCAGGAACAGATGGCTGTAAGAATCAAGGGCAGTCTGCACCAAGGTCTCTGCACTTCACTCCTTCCTGCATAACTTGCTGAAGAATCTGAAGCAGTCCTCAGTACATCCAATCACAAGGGTTTAAACAGTTCAAATGGGAAGGTAAGTACTGAAGTTTGCATTGAGAATCACAAAAAAATTGTGATTTTTTTAGGCCATCCATCAATTGTCTACCTGCTGACAAGCCAAGCACCTTTCCCAGAATATCCCTGCTGCACTGCCCACTAGACTAGCCAGACACTGTCAGGGTTGCTTTGGGAAGAGCCCTTACACCATCACACTCTGCCTGCAGAAGGCACAGCTTGTCATGCAGGTCACTCCCACCCCACAGCTTCTTTACCTTTAAGGGCTGGGAGTTTTTGCAGTTCCCGGTTTTTGCTCAGATTGAAGCGAGAAGAGCTGTGCCGGCGCTCCTTTTTCACAATCTGGGGGCCCCCTGAGTACTTGATTTTATTCAGCTGGGTTGGTGGGGGAGCACTGTTACTGGGCCGCTTATTTGACGTTGGCTGCTGCTGTGGTTGCTGTGGCTGTGGCTGAGGCTGCTGGGCCTGATGAGAGACAAAAGAGTAAAACAGCTCAGAAGCCTTTTACCTACAGACCTCAGAAACAATTAGACACCATCAGCATCTTCTTAGACTGAAGAAACTGGGCAGGTTTTTCACTGTTGCACTTGCAATTAAGTGCACCTCATCCATTCCTGCCAGCTCTAGACCTGTTGGTTGCATCTGCAGCATACCTGCAAAGCATAAAACATCAGTTTTACTCATATCTGCGAGGTACCACAAAGACACTGTAGCCTCTTGGCACAGCAAGTGCTGTGGATATGGAAAGCAAAGTCACATCTTTCAACAGGTTAAGGAAGTTTGTTGACAGAAGAAAAAAGCAGAAATAAAAACTTCCTGTGGTTCAAACAGAAATCTCAGGGTGCTGCTATCTCCAATTACATCACTCTGTACAATATACAGCAAGCAAGTTTAGAAAACTAACAATTTGCTTCTTTGTCCTTGTACAGGCAAAAAGTAAAAAAGAAACTGGGGAAAAGGAAAGCAGTGTGTAGCACAGAGCAGACACAATGGCCCTGGAAAGGCAATAGTGAAGACCACTAAAATTATTGCTGCATCCACAGACCAGGAGCACTGAGTCTACGAACCACATGGACCATACATACACACATGCATACACAGCCTTAAGTCCCAGGTTGTCTCCCCTCCCAACCCACGCTGGCTGCTCCACCCTCTCAAGCTATCTCCACCTCACTGCTGTCTGAACTTCTGCAGATGTGCTTTTATCACATCACCCCTTTTAGCCACACAAACTCCTTGTCTGCACTTTCCTCTCCCACTTCCCGCTTGCTAAACTGCACTTACAGAGGTACTTTCTTATTTTTAGCATATGACCAGAAACTGAAGCCAGTGTTTGCTCAGTTCAGCTCTGTTCTAACCTTGCTGAAGCTCTGCTGGTTCAAGTCCCACTTGGGTCATAATGACTCAATAACTGATCCTTTCATTTCACACTGACCCAACCTGTGGAAAACTTAACAGAGGAGAGGGCAACATCTTGTCAGCAAGCCTATAGCAGAGGCTTCAGCTGGAGACAGCACTCAGCCTACTGCACTGCTGGTACATGAAGCCAAGCATCTGCAGGATGAACCTGTTTAGGATACAACAGGGATGGCACAATCGATGGGGAGCAGAGGTGGGTGAAATCCTTGGATGTCACTCCCTTCTTCCCCCATAAACTCCCAGCAGTCACATGGAGCACAGCAGTACCCACGCACACCTCCCCAGAACACTGACCAGCAGTACTTTGAGGGGAGTGCATCAGCAGCACAGGAGCTCACCATTCTCCAGATGAGGTATTGCCAGTCCCTTCCTGTGAGAAGTAGCTGAGCTGCAGCTTACTCTGCACAGTCCTTTCCCTGAACTGGTTTCCAAAGAGGTGCAGCACAGCACTACAGTGCAAGAGTAAGAGCTACTGCACGTGCAGCATGTGGGAAGGGAAGGCAGCAAGGCAGGAACAGGGAAAGCTGTCTACAAGGAGCCGCTGCTCTACAGATTTGGATCTGTAGAGCAAGTGCAAAGACTCCCTGTGGAAAACAGCGCCCAACACAAAACACCAATTGTTTTGCCAAGCCATCACTTTTTAAAGAGAAATCAGAAATATTTTGGTTCTAGTCTGGCTCTGTTTGAAGGAAATCTTGAGTGGTTCTGTTTCAAGCTCAGCTCCAAGCCAAAGGGGGTGCGGGGACAACAAACTCTCTTCAGTTTACATTTGATCTCATTCCTTTCATGGAACAGCACTGTCCCATGATGAGAGGGGGGAGCAAGATGAGCTCTTGCTTTGTGATGACAACAGCAGTGTCTGCCAAACAAAGCAGGCCTAGACCACAAACTGGAGGTAACAGTTTTCTCTTACAGTGTTCTCTCCTCAATTACGTCAAGACAAATCCTTGCTGGCAACCTTCCAAGACTGAAAAGTTCATTCCTCACTCTGAATATTTGGTGAGCCACTCAGATGTTGTCCAGATGCCTTTGGGAAGGCTAGACCTCTATTCTACATCACTCTCCTTCCACAGGGAAGAAGGGCAAAACCCAAATGCTGAGCCACCACAGAGAAAAGATCATACAGAGAAAAACAGAAGATGCATTGCTGGCCTCACAGGTAACAATGAAGGAAGCAAGGCACATGGGCCCTCCTAGCTGATGAAACATGCCTGCGCACTCCTCATCCACCCAGAAATGCCACAGGCAAATGTTTTGAGCATGGCATATGCACTGCATGTGAACAGGTCAGATCAGGGGGCTAGATAAGTCCTTGTCACTAGTCTTCAGTAGTCTAAAGCCTTCAACAGCTTGCATGAAGAGAGACAAAACAAAGCTACAGATTTACCTGCTAATTATTTAAGAAACAGTCATATACACACACACAAGTCACACAACTAAGACTGCTAAAGAAAACCTAATGATTGGGGAGGTCAAATATACTCCTATGTTGCAATGCTCGGAGGGTTTAGGATGGTTTGCCTTTATAGGAACTTGCTGATATTGAGTTTAATACCTGCTTTCAGGATGCACTTCCTGTGGCAGGCTTGCAGTCTGCTGCCTTCAATACCTCCTCCCTTGGCCACATGAATCAGAAGCAGCTTATTTTAATTTTCCTAACACTTTCTTCTTTCAAGTTTCCATCCCTGAAAACACAGCAGGCTGCTGACCTGAAACCTTTTCTCTTCATACAGAGGTATCTACCTCACAGACTGTTTCCCCCACACCAACACCAGCTAACCGCTACATGGTTGCAGGCACACATCTGCCTGATCAGGCTCAGCCCCTCCTGACAGGCAGGGCTCACGCCACCACGGCAAAGCCAACAGCCTGGCAGGCACTGTTTCGCAGAGGCTGCTACACTGCACATCCTGAAGTGACCAGAGAACAGCATAAATCTGTCCACCCAAGTGTGGTGTTGTAGCCCCACCTTTCCCACTAGGGTGGAGCAGCTACTTGTAGCAACAGAACAGGCCAGCCCCAACTCCCCCAAGCACAGGCTCCCTGGCTCCACAACACTTCCTCCCCACTGATTCCCACCACCTCTCCTCCTTGCTAGGAATTTGTCTGCACAAGTCAATAAGCCCCAGGCCCTGAGCTTGCTCTTCACCCAAGGCTCCCAGGGACAGACATCCTCTTTCCCCAGCCACCCTGAGCTGTGCAGCTTCTCCTTCTCTCCCCCACCCATGCATGACCTCACCTCTGCAGGCACTCCTACTGCAGCTGGGTGCATAGCCACTCGGAAAGCCCTTCTGCCTCACTGGTCCCTTGAGCATCCCCTGCTTGCTAAGCTTCTCAGCCCAGATCTGCTCTCAGCTCCTCCTCCTGTGATGACTCTTTCCTTCCCATCCCTCAAGTCAGTACCTGCTCTCTTTGTCTGCTGTTACACAGCTTCCCTATTAATATCAGGCTCTCTGCCTCAGAAGTAACATCAACACACTGTAATGCCTGTCTCTGAATAAGGAACTCCCAAGTACTGCAGTAACAAGTAACATGGAGATATCTGCAAAACACAAAAATACAGCAGATCAGTGAAAAGGAGCAACCTCTCCCAGAGTTCTAAATCTCATCAGCAAGACTCCAAGCTGCCCTCGAGGCTGCAGAGCAACTCCTCTCTTTACTGCTGCTAAATCCCTGCTCCCACTTCCAGGTCATTAACTCTCTTCCCCACCCAGCTGCCTCTCCTAGTCTTTCTGGCCAGTAGGAGTAACTCTTTCTCATCCTCTCATCCAATGCTGCCTTGGTCTCCGACACTATTTCTTTTTTTCTCTTTAAGTAGCTATGCAGAAATTCTCTGCATTCGTATATTCATCATGTTCCAAAGGGAATGAACTAAACAAATCTTTCATTTCCCACTCCTTGCTCTCGTGTTTTACTCCACTGTTTTACTCCTTGTCTCTCCCTAAGCAAATTGCCCTTGCCAAAGCCAGGGGCTGGCAAAGCTCTGCTGGCTCTTCATCAGATAGCTTCACCCCAAGATGAGCATCTAACCCTGTACTTAAAAGGGAACTCAAACACTTGCCTTCCCTTGTGAGGATGCATCTGCTTTCCAACATATCTGTCCTTCCAGATCAGCTCCACTAAAAGCTCTTTCACTGCAGAGAACAAAGAACTGTGCTTAGGGGTTTATGGACTGACTCCTACCCTCTTCATCTCCCTCCACAGAGATCCCCATAGGAGCTCTTCATCCACTGGATTTGCTCAGATCTGTCAAAACAGAGCTGCTCTTCAACAAGCTTTACTCATTCCAGCAGCCAGACAACTTGCCTCCAAAACAAGTCACAACTTTCGGGTACCAGGATAAATTAAGGTTGAGTCCTTCCCTGCTCCATGGTGTGAGAAAGGAATATACACATACAGAAAGAGAGTTGCCCAAATGCCACTCCCCCACCGCAAATCCATTAAGCACCTATTGAGGTATGAAGAAAAAGGAAAAATCTCTTTGGCGCACACAATTTTTACTCTAGAAAAGGCAACCAATCAACCGTAACTCCATGGATGAATTCACAGGGCATGAAACTCTCCCAATGGCAGCAGAGGTATCCAGGTTGGGCTAAACCCATCAACCCCACTAGACAATACCACTCCCAGCATTTCACAAGTCAAACTACCTCCTGCTTCTGACACAAGGTCTTGCTCCCAGCACGTTACCTAATTCCTCACAGTCCCCCAATGTGGAAGTCAAAATACCTTTCTGTGCTTCCTGAAGAGCAAGAAAATCGCATTCAAAGTGCTATACATTTCTTCATATCAAGCAAAGAGCGCTCTTCCATTCTGTAGCAGAGCAGTCCAGAGACAGACAGGAAAGTACCAAGAGAGAACAAACTTCACTGCAGAACCAACAGGGAAAGGGAAAAGAGACCTGTGGCCCTGCACACTGCAGAGGTGTCTCCCTTCTGCTCTGCTCTCTGTTCTTATGATCAAAGGAAACCCAGCTTTCCATCTTAAAGAAGGGCTGGATTATGTCTGGAGTATGAGGAAGTGGCTGGGTATGTTTTATGGGAGGGGAGGTTAGACGCATCACTTCTAAGTTTCTTTTGCACCCAGGCAGACATTAGATGCCATTTCAGGTCACAGAAGGAAGCTTGTAGCCTGTGACATTCTTCTCTTCTTACTGCAACACTTGTAACCAGGAGAGCAGTGCCACAATCCACCGCTGATTCGGACAGGCACATCAGGGTACTCTACTTTCATGGCTATCCATTACCCTTGCATTACAAGGCCCAGGCTTTCCTTCCTCTTTTTGAACGCAGCAAAGAGTGCCAAATAAATAAAAGGTAAGTCTGACCCCATGATGCCAATGCAGAAGTTCTTTCAATTCCTTGGAGTCTTCAGGCATCTCTCCCAGCAAGCCTTTTTCAGCTGTATACACAAAATAAAATGGGCAGAGGCAAAGACCAGGATGGAGGATCTACAAAACTGCGCTACCTGCTCCAAGGCAAACAAAGTCACATTCTGATTCCTTGCTGGCCACACAGCAGGTTAGGCATGAGCACGGCTTAGACCTTGAAACTGAGTGGCTAATACTGAGGCTCCGTAACACAGATCTATGCTTTGAAGGAGAATCTAAGATCACATTATTTTGACTACAACCATGCCACTGAACCACACATTTCTTCATTAGCCTTATATGTCGCCTATGGCCAGTCCTCCAAATTACAAATGCAACGTGTTCCAGACAAGACTCGAGCACACAGGCTTTTACAGATACAGAAGTGGCACAGCTTGTTTGCCGAACTGCAGTATTAAAAAAAAACAACCCACACATATACACATGCTTCCTTGGACATGCATACAACACTTTTCTGAGCCAGTCCTCTAATTCCACAACTGCACGGAGTGCCAGACAAACTCAACACTACCAGAAAAGTTCCTGCATACACAAATTTCTACTGATTCTAAGCACAGCTTATCATAACATCATATTCTGCTGAGGCCATTCTAACACGTCTAGCTTGGCAACATCAAAACTGAGACTGAAAGAGACTCCGCACATCTAGGAATACACTGTGCCTTCTTGTGAGGAATGCTGTGCTCAGCAATATGGTTGTTATACCAAAGGAGGATCATTTAATCTGTAGCAATTTATCCTTTCAAGGGTTCCTATCCATAACTTCCTAATCTCACTCCTCCAGAAAATGCCTGAGAAGAACAGCTCCTTTTCTATTGCTTCTCAGTACTCTCCCACTCCGACACGAAGTGACAACAGTTTATTGCGCTTTGCTCTGACAGGAGCACGGCAGCTGCTCCCATCTGCCAGGCTTCCTCCTCCTTGTTAACTGTGGCTTGTCTGTTTCTGCAGCCAACTTTGTCATGCCCTGCCCACCTCTGCGAGCAGCACTCGCCCTCAGCTTCATGCCAAATCTCTTTTTCCAGGTCTGTAGGGTATGAGAGTCATCCTGTCTCTTCCATAGTCATTGTTCCCTTTGGGCCAACTTTCAAGGGGAACTAACTACCACCTTCTCTGATTTCTTAAGATCCCGGTGATGTGTTATCTTGAAGAACAGCCTGAAGTAGATAGAATGAAACATTTTATTCCTCCCCAAAGATGAGTTGTACATGCACACTTCTGTACTGAAGGTGAAAGCCTTACCTCTTCTGAATTCTCTGCCCCACCATCCTTCCCGCTACTGCTGCTGCCAGGCTTTGTGGTGCTTTTGGTAGACTTCGGAGACTCCTGAAAGGATGAGAACATATTCAGAGAAAATTTCACCTTGTTCAGAGTTTTAGCATCTCTCTGCAGAGTTCAGGTGTGCACTGCCACAGACCACCCCACCTCCACCCCTGCAGTACGCGCAGTTTCAGGCATTCACTCCCAGCCCTCTTCCGCTGGGAAGGGCACCCTGGACGGCTCTCTGGTAGCGGACGCCCGGGGCGGAGGCTACGGACCCAAGCACTGGAGCGCTGCTGGCACGTCCCCTCCCGGTCACCGGAGGCTGACCCCGGCCGGGCACCTGCGGGTGACAGGGTCCCGCGCCCACCCAGACGGGGCCAGCCCTTCACCGGGGCGCGGCCTCATCGGAGACACAAGGCGTCAGGGCACCCACAGCCGCGGCCCGGCCGCCTCGGGCGGCAAAACCGGGCCCTCACCCCGCCGGCGGGCAGCGTAGCGGGGCCGGGACGCGGGTGCGGCCGTACCTCCCCCACCGGGAGCATCCCCGCGGCCTCTGGAGCGCGCGGGGCGGGGCGGGGCGGGCCGGGCTCGTGGAGGGGCACGGGCGGTGGCACCGGCGGCC
>VYXB01007624.1:97894-165447 GCA_013397135.1 Pachyramphus minor
CCACCTCATTAGGGGTAATAATGTCTAGAGGGTCTAAGGTTAGTCCTTATTGTCCTTAAGGTGGATGCTGGTCTGTTGCAAGCAGTGCAAGAGCTCCCATTCACTTTAGCCAAGCAAGGAGTAAGGATCTCATGGAATGTGGCACATCAGTGGGAAGAAAAGCAGGGGACTGAGCGATGTCAGTGGTGCTTCAGCAGGAGCACAGTCTTTTCAGTTATTGGGTGAACAAACTTGTCATTTCAGGTAGGGAAAAAAATTCCTCAAGACTGTAGTGAGAGTATCAGTCCATCATTTTATTATTAGCATGCTTATTATCTTCATTGACTTGACAGCCATTGGCACTCAACAGGTTCCCCAGGAGCAGAGCAAGGTCCTTGTTGTTGTTCCTCTCCTGTGTCATGCGCAAATGACACTGGCCAGAGCACCAGCACAACTATCTGGGTGCTTGTGAGCAGGAAAGTGTGCCAGTGTGAGCAAGTAAAAGCCACTTTCTTGAAGAGTCACTATCACAATTCCCTCTCATCAGGTGTCACATGGAATTCTGAATTGGCTTTCCTTGGTCCTGGAGGAGCTCAGCTTCACCAAACTGGTATTCGGCCACTGACCTTGTCCTAGTGTCAAGTGTCTGGTGTTTGGGCCTAATTTCCTGACCCTACCAGCATTCTGCTGCCTCAGCTGCCCAGAAGCTGCCTTTTCCAGCAGGACCCCTGCACAAGCACATGAACAGCAAGAACTGCCCCTGTGCCAGTCTCAGTTTCCATCCACCTCTTGATTGTGAAGGATGTGGTTGCCCAGATCAGGGAGCATTGCAAAGAGCAAAACTGTAGTTTTCCAAGCTTGCCTAAGAGCTCTTGGAAGGGATTTTACGAGAAAGCCTTTTGCTGGCTCAGCACAGGACACCTGCGGGGTCCAGCCGCTGTAGCAAAACTGCAGTAAGTGAGCTCTGCATCCCCCCTGCCAGCTGGGGATGCTGGCACCACTGCCTCCACACCCAGGGATTCCCTCCTAGCTGCCATCTCGATGGCAGCAGGTCAGTGACAAGGCAAGGGACTGTGATGGTTCCAGGGTGTGGGATCCTCAGCCCAGAGGGGGCAATGTGAGGGCTTGTGCACTGGGGGCTTGCATCTGCTTCTGTGAGAGTGCTCAGCTGCTGTTGTCTCTCACTGCCTGCGTAGGGCAAGCTGGGGACTTTGGCTCTGCTGCTGTTCCACGGGCTCTTCTAGGCCATCCCATATATTTCACGGGGCCAAACCCTGAGCAGGAGTAGAGGCAGCACCCAGAGGAGGCCAAGGGGCACTGAAGGGTGGGAGGAGACAGAGGTCTGAGGTTGCCTGATTCCAGCTGGGGTTCCCCAAGCCTTGTTTCACCATCCCCCAAGCTGTGCTGTCCACAGGCATGATGGAGGTACCCCTCCTTCCTCATACACTGCTGGGGAAAATGGGCTTCCCACTGGGGCTGCTGCTAGCTCATAGTGTCTACTGGGAGGTGTTTCAGGCTGCAGCATTCACTGTGGCATAAGGTGGCCACCAAGGTCACTTCCAAAAAGAAGGCATGGGAGAAGACCTCAGGATGTTTCTGCTGCATCGGATGCAGGCTGAGTGAACAGGTGGCATTGGCAGGGAGCAGTGGGAAGGGCCCCTGAGCATCATGAAGTGCTTCAGGGCAAGGGGGGCATTGGAAGGTCCCTGGGGCTTCAAGGGCTAAGGGGGGAAGTGGAAGCACCCTTTGGAGAGCATTATGGGCAGCAGTGCTACTGGATGGCTCAGTGGGGCAGGGGCTTTTTTGGGTTCAAATGGTTGGGAGGCAATGGACAGGGATTCAGAGCAGCAGAAAGCTATTGGAAGCTCCAGGTGGGTGGTAGCCCCACTTTGTGGGGAGTTGCTAGGGGTTAGTGGTGGAAAAAGGAGCAGGGGGTGCAAGGCAAAGGAAAGCCAGTGGGGGGCAGGGCTGTCCCATGCCAAGCCCCTGTGTCCACGGGTCCCGAGGGGCTTGTGCCGCAAGTGCCTCATCGCGCTGAACTAAAGCATGGAGACGGCTTCTACCTCCTCGTGGACCCGGCCCCTTCCGGGTGCATCCCAAAGTGGGTGCTTGGCAGATCATGTTCCCCAGCCCAGGTACTGAAGAGCTTCCTAGAAGCCTCTCTTTGTCTCCACATCTCTGACTGTTGCACTGCACCCTTAGTTACTCTCCCTCCACACCTCTGCTTGCTCCACATCTCCCAGTCCAAGTTCTACTCCTGCTAGAGGAGCCCCTGGACCCTCATCTATCTAACAGCTCCTTCCTCAGCCCCTGACCTTCCCTGCTGCACACCTGCCATCTGCCCCTGCCTACCCACAGCACATGCTGCCTCTCCTCTGCAGGGACTTAAACCTGAAAAACATTCTCCTGGACAGTGAGGATGACATGAAGGTCTCCATCTCCAGATTTTCCAAAAGGGTGGTCCTGCAGGATGTCAGTGGGGAGTCCCTTGGGACCTCTGCACATCCAAAGTGCCCACCATGCAGTGCTGAGCCAGACCTTCTGCCAATCTTATGCTAATGCCTGTCCTGAGATGCTGCAGGAGAAGCCCTGTGACCTCTTCCTGGAAAACACATGCAGTGCTGAAGTCATCCTCTGTGCCCTGCTCCGGGACTTCATAGACTGTGGTGCCACCAACCGCCGGCACATCCTGCACCAGACCCAGAAGTCTTCCCTCAAAGGTAGCCCTTGCCCCAGTTTGAGGCAAGGAGGCTGGGAGCAGCCAGGGCAGGAGGCATTGGAGAGGCATTGGGGATCATTGAGGGCATTGGGAGAAGGAGAGCAAAAGATAGAGGTCAGGAGAATGGACTTTTGGCAGGCACCTAGGAAGCATTAAGGGGGAGCTAGGGCCATAGAGAGCTTTGGGGGCCGTGGGGAGGCTGTCAGAGGGCATTGGGAGATTGTCAGGGGGGAGCTGGAGAGCACTGCAGGAGTTGTGGGGGCATTAGAGAAGCTAGGGGAGATTGAGGTCAGCTGGGGCACCAGGGGCCAGGGACATCGGAGTGAGGGTATGTAGGGGTCTCCCAGATGATGGGTTTCTCCCAGGCCCCACCTTGCTCCCTGTGTCCCAGCACCTTTCAGCTGCTGAGCTGCTCCAGATCCACTGGGTCTCTTGCTTTCCGCTCCCAGAGCACCCGCCCCTAGGCAGCTAGGCTGCCAAGCAGCCATGTGCAGTTTTGAGGCCCTCTCAACTTCAAGGGGCTGCTAATAAAAGCCTTGAACCTTCTCTTGGCTCCTGTTGTCCTGGCGACGCTCCCATAGAAAGCCCCTGCCAGAGACCTCCCCAAATCCATGGTGGCATCACCCTCCAGCCCACAAAGCAGCCTCCCCATCTGGGGACACCTCTTCATTCAAAGCTTCTCTGTGACTGCAGGAGCTGCCAGGCCCCAGGAATCTGGAAGTTCCTACCAGAAGCAGAGCCAGGAGTGTGTCTCTAGTCCCTTCATCATCTTTGTGGTCTTTTGCAGCACTTGCTCCAGTATATCCACATCTCTCCTGTGCTGGGCAGCCCAGACATGGACATGGCACTCTGGGGATGACCTTGTCAGGGGGAGGAGAGGGGAAGGATCACCTCCCTCCAGCTACTGGCAACACTCCCCCTAATGCAGCCAGAAGGCTTGTGGTCTTGGGTACCCCAAGGGTACACTCATGCCTCATGTCCAACCTGGTGTTCAACAACAGGAGGCCTCCAGGGCCTTCTTCCAGCTGGTCAGTCAGACTCCTGCATGTACTGTACCAGGTTGTTTCAGCATTATCTCCACTTCATAAAGCCAATATACTACTCCTGATGGCTGTCTTACCCTCCTTGTGTCTGGAATGATTTCCAGGATTCCTTGCTCACCTTCTCAAGGATCAAGGTGAGGATGGCTGGCCTGTAGTTCCCTGCATTCTCCTGATTGCCATTGTTGATGGTAACAGCAACAGTGGCTTTGACAACCTCTTTGCATCACCATGGCTGTATTTACACAGGTAGTGGTCTTGGAAAGACTTGAGCCAGCTTCTTCTGCATTGCAGGGGCATTGCATCTGCTCCCAGGAACTTATGTCTGTCCTGTTAGTTTAAATGTTCCTCAAACCAGTCTCTTTTCTGAGTGGAACTCTTCCTCACCCCAGGCACTCCCTCTCGCCTCAGGGACCTGTGATTCCTGAAGGCAACAAAGGCCAAAAAGTTTTGAGGCCATGTCTGACCAGCTGCCATACCTCCAGCATGTACTGGTGCCTGGGGTTAACCCTCCCCATGAGCAGGACTTCGCATGTCCCTTTGTTTAACTTCATGAGGCTCATTTCTCCAGCCTAGCCAGTCGCCTCTGAACAGCAACACAACCCTCTTGTGTATCAGTCGCTCCTCCCAATTTCTAATCATCTGCAAACTCACTGAGGGTGCACTTTGACCCATCGTTCAGGTCATTAATGAAGAGTAGTGATCCATGGAGCAAGTTACTCAGAAAAAACTGTGGATGCTCCATCATTGGAAGTCTTCCAAGTCAGTTTGGACAAGGCTTGGGGCAACCAGATCAGGTGCAAGGTGTTCCACAGCAGAGCAGTCAAACTAGATGATCTTTAAGTCCTTGCCAACCCAAACCACTCTGGGATGCTGTGATTCTGCATGGACTCTTGAAATCCTGGAGATAAGCCACTAGACCTGCAGCATCTGGAGGAGGTTCATGGAAAACTCATGTGAGCACAAAAGGATTTGAATGACATACCTCTATCCCATGACTGTCCATCACCAACCACTTCCACTGGTAGCAAAGACAGTCAGCATGGAGAAAACTATGGAGAGACACCTTTTGGCTGCCTTCAGATGCACTGGTGAAGAATCACCCAGGCAGTCAGGTGAGTAGAAATGCTTCCCAGATGCTTTACTTCTAACTGACAGTGCTGTAATCTAAAAACCTCCACTGTAACCTAAAAACCTCCACTCATTTCAACATTGGACTTTTAGAAACTGGCTAAGGTACAGTGAAGGGTGGATCAGGAGAGTGGTAGAAGCACCCTAACTTTGCTTGGCTTGGCCCCTGCATGGCAGACTGGAGGACAGCCACACACTGAATCTCTGTCCAACTCTGCTGATTTCAGTCAGCTCTGTCTACTATCAACTAGGTAGCAGACACGGGGTTGTGATGACTTGGGAACACCAGCAAGTGACAACTCCTTGAGCCACTAGGAACATTACATGACAGACCCTTCCAAAGTTGGCTCTACGCTCAGTAATGTGGATTCTCCTGCTTTCAGGAAGGATGCCTTCAGCATAGAAGGATGGCTCCACAGTCCCCTCCATCAGAACTCTCCTCTATGTGGTCTAAGAAGGGGACAATTGAGTAAGCAGATGAAAAAGGCCATGGTGTTGAGGAACAGAAAGCTGTCCTCCTAGAAGGCCTTTGCACTTCCAGAGGCTGCCTTTCTCAGCAGGTTGCAGTATCTGCTGTGCTTTGATTCACCTCTCCTTGGCTTTTGTCCCCCTTTGAATTATCATCTCAAGGGAGGTATCTCTGCCTCTTTCTGACTTCTCTGCTGCTTTGAATATCCTTGTGCTCTCCAGAGACTTCTCTCACAGTGGTTTCCTAACTAGTACTTTCTCCTGGCCTTTCAGGCTTCCTTCCATGTCTCCTGCTCTGGATTCTTTTGTTTTGGGAGACTTGTTTGAGCTCATCCACAGCCAAAACCAGCTCTCGTTCCTTCTCTTGGTAATGTAACAAGGAAGATCAGTAACAGCAGTGCAGTCCTTGCCCCATGGTCTGTCTCCAGACCTCTTCCAGAGCATTCCACACATTCCTTGCCCATAGTAATAGTTTCTATTACTGCTCTATTGTAATCTCTGTTCATGCCTTGAGCTAAGAAATCTCAAATTCTTCCCCAATTTTTACTCTGTCTGGATTTTCCTGTTCTTCCTGTACATGTTTTGTAGAACTACATGGAGTTACTGGCTGCTAAGAAATCCCGTGACAGCACATTCCCCCACCTGTTTTGTGTTGTTCAGATGTATTTGGTGAGCACAGATGAGAGAATTTCACCCTGGTTTGCCCATAACAGCAGCAGAAGTAAGGTGTATAGTGGACTCTTGCCTCAACAATCTCTCAAGTCCTCCAGAATTCAATCATGGCATTTGGGATTAATTTGGAATTCAGAATTGAAGTTGTACATTGATTTCTGTGCTTGAGTTAATTTCTGAGGCCCACTCACAGAAAGGTCCACTTATCTCTTTCAGTAGGTAAGAAAGGCAAATATTGATTCCAAATGGGAGAACCTCATCATGTTGGTGGAATAACTCACAGAACTGGAGTGCTGCAATGAATGTCTATAAACTCTTCAGAAGGGATAGGCAAGGAAGGAGAAGGGGTGGAGCACAAGTCTGATGAGGAGCGGCTGAAGGAGCTGGAGGTGTTTAGCTAGGAGAAAAGGAGGCTCTCTACAGATACCTGGAAGGAGGTCATAGTGAGGTGAAGGTTGGTCTCTTCTCTCAGGTAACAAGCAATTGGACAAGAGGAAAGAGCCTGAAGTGCCATTGTGCCAGGGGAGGTTTAGATTAGGAAAAATTCTTCACTGAAAGAGCACTCAGGCATTGGAACAGGCTGCCCAGCAAAGATGGTAGAGTTACCATCCTGGAGTGTTCAAAGAATGTCTAAATGTGGCCCTTGGGTTTAGCGGTGAATATGGCAGTACTAGGATAACAGTTGGACTCAGTGATCTTGGGGATCTTTTCCAACCCTAATGATTGTACGATTCTACAGTTCAATGTCCTATAAATTACATACCAGCAGCACAGAGGACATTACAACAAAAAAAGAGATTTAAAAAAAAAGTGGTAATTCCTGAATCTTACACATTTGATATGATGGGAGAGACCAAACAAGCACCTGTTTATACACCTACATAGTCAAGGAAGGGAAATGTTAAGAAATGCTGAGAATAGCTTAAGGCTTCCACAAGAAAATACTTGATTGACTACTTTCTAGCACAGAGAAAAAGCCAACTGTTATTAAGACTCTTGCCTTAGTTGTCCTCAGTAATAAACTTCACGTGGAGGCATCTCAGAGGATTTATGGTGCCTGAGTATCCCCTTGTATCAAAGCCTGTGGAGCAGCTTCCTCACAGAACTCCCAAGCAGCCGCATACAGCCTTTGCAGAGCCTACTTTTGATCACCATTCATGACATGTGGTCAACAGGCAAAGCTTCTAACAATCCCCAACTGCAGAATTCAGTCTTCCCAATGAGACGTAGAAAATGAAAGAAAATCAGAGGGACAAGAACACTCCTTTGCTGTTCAAAGGATGTAACAGTACAACCAGTCCTTCCAAAAGCCTGGCTGAAAATTTTAGCAACTGTGGTGTGGTCAAGAGAAAATCTCTAAAGTAACCCAAATGTTAGAAGAAGCTTCTAGAAACAGGACAAAACACATATCAGCTCATCACACAGTACTTTCTGCTAGCTATCCAAAACTGTTGAGATGGTTGAGACTGGTATTTTAACAATTGCCTCCTGGTTTTTGGTCTAGTGCCTTGGTTTTGCTCCTGGGATTAATTAATTCATGTATTTCTCTGGAATCTCGGTGTTTCATCAGGTACAGGATCACTCAGCAACAAGTCAGGGGAAATGGATGCAAGACAGCTGAGATCACTTGTCCAAAGAGCCATTTTCCAGAAACTGCTTCACTATTTCACTTCACAGGAACACAGAAGGTATCCCAAGGGGCCAACTCAGCAGTAGCAGTGGCAGTGGGAGACAGAACACAGGAGTATGGCTGCTTTCTGCAGAGCACTGCTGTCCTATCTCTAACCCCAAAGGTAGAGATAGCTCAGTCACCAGCTAGTGCTGATACTGGAAGGGATGTTTTATTTTTATTTGCCATGACTGATTTTGATTGATTTTTTTACAAGGGCGAGTACTGCTAGGACAAGGGTGAATGGCTTTAAACTGAAAGAGGGCAGGTTTAGATGTTAGGAAGCAATTCTTTACTATGAGGGTGGCAAGGCACTGTCACAGGCTGCCCAGGGCAGCTGTGGATGCCCCATTTCTGGAAATGTTCAAGGCCGGTTCGAGGATGGGACTTTGAATAACCTAGTTTGGTGAAGGGTGTCCCTGCCCATGGCAGCAGGGTTGGAATTGAATGATCTTTAAGGTCCCTTGCAACCCCAGCAATCCTGTGATTCTACAAGTGAAGGATCCCCATGTTGTCCATGAAAATTGGATTTGTTACCCAGTGTGCAACAAGCCAATAATTACACACTCGAGAGAGACATTGATTATTTATTTCAGAGTTGTGCAAGCCTGGGTACTCAGTGGTATTCCACAAATCAAGCACACCAACTATGGAAACATTTTGCTAATTACACATTTGGGCAAACAAATTCATTGGCTACAAGTTACATAGTTCTCTATTAATTAGTATTCAATCTTCTATTGGTTAATGATTCTCTTGCTTCTCATGCTGATTAGTCTACATGCTCAGAATTTCTCTTCTTTTGGGTCGGTGGGTTTCTTGGGTCAGTGGTCTCCAAGTCGGTGGTCATGCTCTCCCCTGACGGAATTACTTTTTACCCAGTTGGAACTGATTTTAGCACAATTGCTGAGTTGGCTTTATTAATTTCTTCTTTATCTTGGGAGTTCTACCAGATGTCTTTCTGGCTTACAAATTCTGTGTCTACTATCAGTGGGCATCCTTTTTCCAAAGCTTTGTTAACCTCCCCTAGGTCTGAGATTGTTGAAGCATGTCAAGCCCTAAAACTTAATAAGGCAATACATTTGTTTTTCTAACACCTTGGAGAGTGCTTGTTAGCTGCTTATCTGTTTCATGGATTAAATCTCCTTTCTTGCTGATTAAGCTGGAAAGTATACAAATATCAAACATCAAAGAACATCTTTCCTTAACAAAATTTTTACATATTCCATATTTTGCAACACCCACACTGATAGGGAAGCTCTGTAAGGTTCTTGCCTTGCCTGTATGCCTCTGTAGGCATAAAGCAGATGAGGACATGCTTTCCAATGTGGTATGATACCTCCCCCCTTCCACCCCGGAAGCTACAGAGCAAATGGGAGATGGAAATCACACGTGCAAGTTTGATACTGCTGTCTTCCGCTTCACAGAAAGTTTTGGAAGACAAAACAGTGGAAGGTGATGATCTCTAACAGTTCAGGGACCAAGGCTATGGCTCGCTCTGCCTCTCCGGGCATCCTTGTGTCAGCCGTGCCGTTTCTCCGTGTCCAGGTGTGTGCTGCCGCTTGACTCTGAGCCCTGGGCAGGGTCTCACAGCTCCTCCAGGCCCCTGCGCGCCAGGCCTGGGAAGATCTTGCATCAGCGGATGCAAGCCCCCGGTGCAAGCAGTGCCGCCCCACCCCGAGCGGCCACAGGGCCCGCGGGGCCCCGCCCCGGCCGACAACGAAATGGCGGCCGGTGCTTTTGCCCTCAGTAGAGATGGCGCCGCGGTCGCTCCGAGGTTGTGGCAGGGGAGCGCGGGCCGGAGGCGGGGATTGGCGGGGCCGCCCGTGGGGCGTGGCTCGGGGCGCGGCCGGAGGCGGGGATTGGCCAGGCCGCCGGCGGGGCGTGGCGCGGGGNGGTGCTGTGCCTGGGCCCGTCGACAAGGGCTGCAGCCTAAGGCACAGCCTGCGCCTGCCTGCCACCGCCGCCGCCGACGGCATGAAGCGACCGCTGGGCAGGTGAGCGCCGCCGCGGTCCCTCCACCGGGTTTCGTTATCCCCGCGTCACCGTCTACCCGCTGCCGGCGGGCGCACCGAGAACCTGCCGGGAAGCGGGGCCGCAGCGGGGCTGTGTTTTGCGAAGAGAGGGGAAGGGCTCTGCCCCCTGCCCCCGCCCCGGCCGAGGAGCCCTGCCTGGCGGACAGGTGCATGGGCGATCAGGATGCCCCCCACCTCGGTCCGCCTTCCCTGACTGTCCTGTGCCAGGTGAGCAGGTGTCAGCCCCCAGATGCCTTCCAGTTCTCGGTGCAAAGAACCGATCAGAGAGTGGGGCGGCAGCGGGACCTGCGGACCCAGCCCTGGCCAGCAAAGGATGGAAAGGTTTGGTGTTCATACCTGAGCGCTACTTCATCTGGCCCCCTTCGGTACAGGCAGGCGTTTTTCCTGAAAAAATGGCTAGCACTGAAACCTCTCCATCAGAGAGAGTATGTGGAACAGCAGGGCCCTGCAGGTAGGATGTCCGTGTTTTTGGAAGGAGCTGGTGGCTGTCAAAGTAATCTCTTTTCTATAAATGAATCAGATTTAGAGGTCAGTAGGAAAAGCTTAAATGGGCGGCTGCATTTAAGAATGGCTTCTTGCTAGCTGTGTTAACGTTTTAAACGTTTTGTACATATTTATGCTGCGAAAATGTTTGTGCACCTCTCTAAAAATTTTGTAACAATAGAAGGTGCTTATCACCTGAAGCCTTCATCGTGAAAGATTTTGGGGGGTTGCAGTACACCATGAAGGTGGACTCACAGTTGCAGAGGGCTTGTGAGGAAAAGATACAGCCTTTTACTTTCACCTACAATATAATTGTAGGTGAAACAATATAATTGTAGGTGAATGTAGAAAATACAGGGCAGTGCTGAAGACAAGTATACTGCTGTTCTTTGTGTTTTGAAAGTGTGAAGAATATGTAATGATCAAAATAGCTGTGTGGTTTGGGTAGCTGAAGCCAAATTGATGTGCTTCAGCAATACAGCAGCCTGATTAAAAAAAAAAGCACTTATGGCTGGATTTCTAGAAAATAAGGCATTGTGGCTATTTTTCTGGTAAATTTTCTGAGAACTTTTCTGTTCTCGTAGACAGAATTAACACTTGAAAAGAACTCCTTCCTGTTTGTGACATGGATATTTGTTGTGTTCAAAGTCAGAGGCTTTAAAATGTGATTTCATTTATTGGGTGATAGCTATTCAATTTTATGCCCTGGACATAAACCTTTGGGATTGTGTCAGTGCTCTGTTCATGTTAAGACAAGCTTTTGGTAATTGAAAATGGTGCTGGGTTGATCTCAGTTTTCATGACTGTGCAGTGGATCAGACTGTCAGTGCTCTGCTTTTATAACATTTAAAAATTCAGCATATCTATTCCATTTGTCCAAATGGATGATTTCTAGACCAGTGGCAATCAAATGATTGTGAATGCTGTTCACAATGCTAACTTCTTCAGCATTGTGAATGGCATTCAAGTACTTTCTACTCAAGTGGAAATGCTCTGTCGGTAATGAGCATTGAGCAAGCCCTAAGAGAACATAGCGCAGGCTTTCGGCTCGGTCTAACAGGCAGGTGCCATATGGGTACCAGACACAGCACAGCTGTATGTGAAGGCCAAGCTAAAAGCAGAAATCACATCCTGTCTGTGAAAAATTGTCTCGTATTCACTTCTCCATTTACACATTTGAAAGTGGTCGACAGGCAAGTTCTCCTTATTTTTCTCCATGTTCAGCCTTTGAAGCCTGTTTCAGGAATTCCTGAAGTCCTACATGGATTTTCATGGGTTTTGGCCTTTTTTTTTAATTCTTTTTTATTCTTTCTGGGTCAGGTACTGTATTCTACACAGAAGTGTTTCTCAAACTTTTGACATTGTAGGAAAACCATGTTTGTTTGAAACTTGCTTCTCCTTTTGCTTTTCCACATTTTTCTTTCATGCTGGCTTGTGTTGTCTGCCTTTCTTACTGACTTTCAGTGGCCTTCTTTGACTTCCTCACTTTATGAGCCTTCAGACAGTGGTTTGCAGGCAAGGTGTCTATGTCTGCCAATACCTTCCAGTTATGTTTTCTACAGGATAATAAATGTACTGCTGGACTGTGAATCTGAGTTTGTAGGAATGGGAGGTCCAGGCAGAAGAAGGTATGATGCCCAGAGAGAAGGTTCTTGTCCAGAACAACCATCCTGAGTCAGGTCAGAAGCCCCCTTGGGGGCTACTCTAGCTGTGGTCACTTATGTGGCCAACAAGTTGCTGTACGACCATCTAGCTCCTAGTATTTTAATATGCAAAGTCATGCTGTTATTGCAGCATTCCTTATACTGCTGGATATTAAGGTAGTGTTTGATTGTTGGTGCTTTCGGTGTGTTACATCAGTTTTACTCCCCAGCTTGCAGGAGCTGTAAGGAGGTGAAAACTCTGCTGTGAGGTTGCTGGGATGGTGGAGGTGGCATAATATCTGAAACTGGGGATTTGTACAACAGCAGACTATTCTTAGCAGCATGCTCTTTGGTGAAATAGTTAAAATCAACACTTCTGGTGGCTGTGAATTCTATGTTAAAGAGGAATTGGGGTTTTCTGCATTTCATACTGCTGTTCTTTAGTCTCTGTAGACTTGGGGAAACAGCATAGATGTTTGGCTTCAGCATGTGTGTTTCCATCTTTTATTTGTAAGTGATGCAAACCAACCCCACAGTAGTGTGGAGTGGCTGTGTAATTCTGCAGCCAAGAGCAGATCATGTGGCTGATCCCCTGAGTTAGGAGCATGGGGGGCTGTGGAGGCAGCTGTGTCTGTAACTGCAGCAGTGACCAGGGCTGTGGAGCAGCAGCAGAGCTAGTGTCTGCACTTTCCCAGTATGGCTCTTCCTGTTCACGTCCAGCTCGTCAACAAAGGCTGAATAGCACCCTAACTGTAAACATAAGTGATGTTTATAGAATACACTGTTGGTTTACCACCAGCAGCAGCTTATTCTTGCAACAGTATTTTTGAATTTTACCAGCACTGTGTTTGCCCCTCAGTTTCAGTTCAGTCTTAGCCATCACAATGTGCTCATTCATCCAGGAGCTGAAACTCATTCTGAAGAGGTGGCTGTGCGTTGTGACTGGCAACGACTCTGTAACAGAATGTGTGTGCGCGTGCGCTTCTAAGTGTAACGGAGATGGGTATCTGATAAATAACATTTATGTGGCTTTGGCTAGTGCATACAGGAGTCAGTGTGGCTTTTCTTAAGTGGTTTACAGAAAGAAATTTTGATTTTTCTTCCATAGATAGCAGTAAAATCTAATATGATGGTTACCTAAGCACTTTACCAGTAGTTCCTTTAAAAGTCTGTGAATGATTTTCTTTTTTTTAAAGAAGCTGTTTTATCTGAAATTTTAGAATGCAGTAATGCAGTACTAAAGAAGCCCTAGGCAGTGCCTACTGTTCCTGCTATGTGTGTTTTATGTGGATGGCATTCCTCTAATATCTTTGTTATGAGGCATTTTCTAGGTGACAGTGTTTAAGTGCTAGATAGTTATTAAGGTAGCATTGTGTTTTAGGTACTTGCTGTGAGTCATTTTTGTGGTTGGTGGCTGTGATGATCTGGGGGAATGTGTTTGAGCAGCTGTAGATATAGAAAACCTTTATGTGGGAGCACAGAGAATAGTGGAAATAAGTGAGCTTAGTGTTGGCATTGATACCAAAACAAATTCTTCTATCTCATTTCTGCTGAACCCTGGTCCTGGTGATAAATGGTCACGTGCATGTTAGCCTTCATTTCCGTCACCTAGTGCTTATCTGGTCCTCATTAATCCCAGTCAATAGTCAATCTATAGATCTGAAGTATGAATTTTGCCATTCCCTATTCTCCTACAAATGCTTGCCGTGAATGTTAAAACTTGTTTCTGTCTCTCTCCATTCTGTGAAGAACTGGAGCACTGCAAATCTTGTGTGTGTGAGCTATGTTCCTTGATACTTCTGTCTTCTGCCTTGCTAGAGAGGCCTGCTGTCCCTCAGGCTCCCTTCAGTTATCCTTGCTACCTTTGCTTCTAGAGACCTAATGTTGCTGGCACAGGCCCCTGCAAGGTGTGTTTTTGGAACCCTTCTACTGGCTGTCCAGTCTGTGTATCCCACAAGCTAGGTATTTTTTGACTGACATTAGAATTTGGTGTAGTTTCAGTTACACCATAGTCACTCTTGTTTGTTGTGTGCAGCTTTCTCAGTGCTTTCTCTTGAAAGGCAGAAGGTTGCTTTTACAGTACTGTTTCTCGGTATTTTATGGAAATACAGGGAGGTGCTGAAGACAAGAAGCTGCAGCAGCATGCTCATGTCTTTCCCTCTGATGCAGCTGGATTTTACGGGAACAGTGAGTTGTGCCCAGGCATGTAAAAGGCAATGTGTGGTGACCCTTGGTGCCATCCTGCCCCAACAGCCAAAGTGCTTCACCTTTTCCCGTGTCTCTTAGGCTTTAGCCAGCGGTATCTTTCCTCTGACAGAGAGAACTTGACCATCTTTGTGATGTGTCCCTGTGTCCCCCTGCTGCCCCTGCCTTATATCTCTAGGCCTAGCCTCCTTTTTCCGGATGTTACTTGGTTTAGAAGCATTTGTATGGTCTTTTATGATTATTCCAGTTGGGTCATTGTAGCAGAGATGACAAATACTTGAACTGATCTCCTGCAAATTTTCATCAATATATTTCTCAACATTTTTTTTTCTCAAGTGAGTTTTGTGCTATTGTCTCTTTTGACTGCTGTCTTCTGGTTGAACCAGTTACTTGTTAGTGCTCTCCAAGGAGGAAGGTGCTGCTTGTATAGAGACATTTAATAAGTCATGCAGTTTTTTCACCAATTCCATATTCCTTCTGGGTAACTGCAGCTGTTTCAATCATTCTGGATAGTTGTTCTTGAGCAGAGTTCACAAAGGAGCTGTGAAATGGGTTCCAGTCACTTGCCTGTGCTTTTTTTCATAGTAAGTGCAGGTTGAATCACATCTCCTATGTGTAATATATGTAAAAGGAGCTTGCTCTGTGTGGGGATTTTTTTTTTAGTGTGTAGGGTGGTGGGGTTTTGTTTTGGTTTTTGTGGTTTGTTTGTTTGTTTTTGTTACAGTTCTCTTGAAGAAGATGCACAGTAATATTTTGCTCAGATATGTCAAAATGGGGTTGTGTAATTACTTCCATATGTAGTCATTTTGGCAGCTTATGGCTAAGGAAGTGCCTCTGAGTTGCTCCCAAGTTGTCAGTTTGGGGCATTAGGTGTTCATTCTCTGCATCATCTTCCCAGTTTGTTCAGCCTTTGCAGACATTATAATTCTCTAATTCTCTTTCCTTGTGCTCATCTTCTCTACACTCTTTCTTAAAGACATATAATTCATTCAGCAAAAACAATAATACTCCTTGCAACGTGGGGAGTTATTAGTTTTGCTTTATTTTGGATTATATTTTTTTACGACTTACGGATTTGTGAAGCCACCGTGTTGACATGTAGCAGTTCTGTGCCTCACTGTGTTATTGTTAAAGCCTATCTTTTTTTCACTATTTTCATAACTGACTTTAGGGGTGAGGGTTTGTGTTAAACAGGCATGGTTTACTCTCTTGAGCGTCTCTTGAAACTCCTAGCATCCTCCTGCAGGACTGTTTGTATGATCTAAAATTTCTTTCCTTGGATCCAATGTGCCCATGAGCCTCTCTAGATTTTCTGTAATAGAGCACAGCATTTTTTCTGCTGCATCTGATTTGTGTTGTCTCTTCTAGTCTCTGAGTAGTTTTCCCAAGTCCTTATATTTCTCGTAGAGAACTCTGCTCAAGCAGGCTTGTTGATGCTGAAGAGAGCTTTGAGTTGGTCTCCTTAAACTCGTAATTTCGTTCTGGTGCCGTATTTCTGACATCATGCTTGCCCCTGGGTTCAGTTTCTCTGCGTTGACAACTTATACCTGAATTAATAATAACTGTGGTATTACTAACTGCTACTACTTTGTAATTCTGTAAACTCCTTTTCTACTTAGAAGCTGTATGAATTGCAGACCTCTGCTTGTTTGAGTATACCTAAACTTCCCAACACACAAGTGGTTCTGGGTAGCTCCTGAGACCAATGGGACTTCCTAGTCACATCTGGAGTGAAGATGTCTGTGGAGATGAGGGTCTTCTCAGTGTTGCCACATTCTTTTCTGTCCTTTCTGCTTAAATGGCCACCTCCTTTTATACTGTAAAAATGACATGTGGTTGCTGAGCCAGGAATCTAGTTCTCTAGATGCAGTCATGCATCATCACAGTGAGTGTGTGGGTTTTCTCCAGGATGGAATGTATATGTGTTTCTTTCTGGTGAAAGCAACATTGTGGTGTTTTCATTAAAACTAATGATAGTGGCATCATTTCCTCTCCAGAATCCACTTTGACAGTATGTGCAAGAGGCCTGGTATACCCAAGCAGGACTTCCCTTGTAGATGAAGAATACTGCCTGCTGAGTCTGGATTCCTTTGAAAGAAACCTACTTAGGAGGCTACAGCTAAGTTACTTAATCTTCCCAGGCCTGAAGGGCAGGTCAGATTATTTTGGTAATCGTGGCAGGATATGAAATTAGCAAATAGCTAATTACAGCAATTCCCCTACAAAACCTTCATTTTGGAAACTCACTGTGTCATGATGTTGGTGGTACAGTAGTGGCCAGCTTCTGACATCAGGAGTGAGTTGACTGCAAGCAAGGAAGATTCACTAAGGCTGTAATATGAGAGCAGTATGTTAATGTAGCTGTGACTGAATCAGTACCAGAAGAAGATTATAAGAAAGTACTTCTTCTGTATTAAAAAGGGTAACAGGAAAACCTAGGGGACTTTAAAGCCATTAGCCTGAGGTGGAATCTGTGCAATTTAAATTGTACGAATTAATTTGAAATTCAGTGGAAGAAGATTTAGCAGCTAAATTTATACACTAATGAAAGTGGATCTGTCCTGTGGAAGAACAGTGTAAAATGTGACAGGTTTATCAAGATTACAGACTAGCTGATGAAAGTATCAGTGGTAAAATTGTTTCTCCTAAGCACTCAACTTTATACTGTAGTTTATTCTGTTGAAAGGGCTTGTGTTGCTAGTGGAAATCATTTCATCTCTATTGAAAATTGCTCAGTGGAGAGAGAAACAACTGAGGAGTTATCGTGGGATTGATGCTTGGGTTCAAAGGTGTATAATTTTGTATATCAACCATCCCAAGGATGAGACAGTTACTGTTGGTACAACTGGGAGGAGGGGGTTGATGAGGACTGAGGAATAGAGCAGCCAGCAGTTTGAGGCAGCTGGTCAAATAGTGAAAAGGTCACCAGGACACAGGTTAAATGTAGCTGGACATAAGGCAGGATGGCAGAGGAAAGGATAGGGGTTTTGTAACTGTGGGACAGGAATGGTGGCAACGGTTGAAGCTGTTCTAGGTAAGTCACTTCTGCAAGGTGTCGTGTGTCAATGAGTGTCCCCTATCCAAGCAGTGAGGTTGCCATCTAGGCTGTGCACTTTTGCTTTGCTGGTATGCATCTCTTTCTCTCAAAGTAGTTAAGTGTTGGTGAAACAATGCAACACTTAGCTTCAGAAATCAGCCTTGTTCTTAGTGAAGGCAATTTAAACTTGCAAGCAAAATCTCCTAATTTTAGACTCTAATAAGTGCCTTGATCATTCAGTGAGCTAACAGGAATCATGACTGTTTACTTTCCCAATCAAAGTGTTTATTTAACCCAGATTTATTTTAACATTGTAACTCTTACTGAGTAGTAGATCTATAGAAAAGATTGTTAGACTAGAAAATTGACTCCTGAAACACAAACACTTGAAAATATTTGAGATAAGTCCCACAGCTGCCCTCTCCTTGTTCAAAAGAATCTATCAAAACACAGAAAGAGAATTTTAGGTCATGGCTTGGCTCCGTGAACGAAGACTTGGGAAGGACTCTACCCACGCTTGCTGCAGGCACGCTGATGGCTAAAAAGGCCAATGTGAGATAGACAAGGCTGGTTGCAAAAGGCACCGTGGAAAGACTCCCCAGGTGGTATTGACAAGACACCATTCTTTCTGCTTTGTCTGCGTGTGTTCTCAAAGGAGGCAGCAGTGTTATGGATACTTTGTCTCCAGGCCTCCCCGTTGGAGGCCAGAGTAGAACAATGGTGATGATCAATATGGCCAAGGTTGAGATATTCTTTCAGGGAGTCCTTGTATCTCCTTTTCGGGGCTCCTTTCTTTAAAAGAGGAAAACCCCGGCACCAGAGTTCCTTCTGAATCTAGCAANACAGTCAGTGGCAAGTGAATTTTAGATATTAAAAGAGGAAAACCCCGGCATCAGAGTTCCTTCTGAATCTAGCAAATAGCTAAAGCAAAACCTTCTAGTGGAGGGCATGTTGGATTGAGTAGTGTAAGTAGCTCAATCCTTCTGGATTTTATTTAAAAAATAAAAAGAAAAATCTTCCCTGCCAGTTGACTGGCCAATTAAAATTTTTTTTTTTTTTTTAATAGCTCCAATGTCTGGATGGAAGCTGAATGACCTTAAGCACAGATAACAGAATACAGAATTGTTCTTTTAACATCTCTTAAGTCTGGAGTTTTTGCCTCATATCATGCTTGGGAAGAGATAGTCTTATTCGGTTACCTTCCTCTTGTGTTTTAGTACGAGCGATGTGTGAACAGTGAGAGCTGGTGTTCCTTCTCAGTCTCTGAAAAGAAGAACCAATGTAGGCCAAAATGTGGGCCCTACCCATCTCTTATAGTATGCTTCTTGTACATCAGGCACAAAAGAGTAGCTACGATTTCCAATATTCGCTCCTGTAGCACCTGTTCTGTTCTTCTGAACACGAATGGTTATATTGAAATCAAATTTGTACCCACTTAAAATGGTTGTTAATTCCTCTTGCAAAAGAGGTTGATGTTGAATAATATGGGAATTGAGGTTTTGTGGAGCCTCATCTCTCTTGCTACTAAAGATGTGCAGAACAAAGGACTTCAGGTGAAGTCCTTTCAGCATTACTGAAAAAATATCCTCTTGGAAGTGGGATTGTGCAAGCTCAGAGAACAGAAAATGCATTTACCCTGTCTAGAGCCTGCTTTCCCTTTACCTGGCAGTAAAGCTTCCCCTGGGGTGACTTTTCTGAGACAGAGGAGCCTACACAAATGGGGATGATGTAACTGGAGCTTTGGAATCAGGGCCTCCAGGTTGCAGCATCCTTGCTCCTGGAGCAAAGTATGTTTAAGGTGCTTAAGAATTGACTAGCTTCTAAGACTTCCTTGGCATCCTCAGGAAGGGAAGCCTGTCACTGTTTTCTCCCTTAAAGCTGTCCTATCTTAGTTTTTGTAAAGTTTTGATTTGTTTCAGAGCAGCTTGAGGAAGCAAGAATAAAGCTGACAATGCCAGTTTTATATTGCTGAATATGAAAACTCTGAATTGGACACAATCATTGGAAATAGTCCATTCTCTTGTTCTTGCAAATCCAGCAGAAATGCAGTGACTAACCGTTTCTTTCAGTGTCCGATAGCTTTGTGCTGTCCTTTGTAAAGGATTATTTTCCCCTTTTGGCTAACAGAGTAGGACCGTATTTCATGTCAAACTTTGTGACAGTCTGATGTACAGACCTGCAAAATGTTCTGTTTCCCTGCAGTTAAGTAAAAACTCCAACACCTACTTTTCACCTTTTTGGAGTATGTGTTTTCTGGCTTGGCTTTTCAAGGTTTTGTAGTATTAGCAAAGGCTTTGGTTCTAATTGTCATTAATTTTTTGAACCTTTGTTATTTTGAAGTTCTTTCCCGAACAAAATGATAGCTAAAGCTGGAATCCCTGGGTAAATCACAGATGAACGCAGAAAACAGATTAATCTGCCTGACTGTGTGCAAAGTAACCCCGTGCTCAAGGTATGTCAGAAGCTGATAGCAGTTTTTTGTCTGTTCATACATCTGCTCTTTAACTACGGCTGCTGCTTTATGGCAATGCTCTGTTTGTTAAGCCTCCCTTTTTAAACGGGTCACAATTACAGGGGGCACTGTGACTGCCAACTGAACGTAACTGTGCTGAGCTGACAGTCAGCATATGTAATGTTTTGGCATTGTTTAATGTTCTTGTTTGGCTGTATGCTTCTAACAGGGAACTGTTGGTCTATTGTAATCAAAATGTATTGCTAACGATGTGTTCTGAATCTAAAAAGTGGCAGTATCGCTGCTAACACAAGAGCATTCTTTTTCTTCAGGCTTCGGAGTCGGAATGGCTTCTGATCTCTGCCAGCAAAAGTAGAGCTTTCTCAGCTGGGCAGTATAGGATGGCCATTTTCCTATATTTAAAAGGAAAAAGGTCTACAATACACAAATGAGTCAGATGGTTTAGATGAAAGCCAGAGCCACAAAGCCTACTATTATTGATAATTCTGAAGCTTTGTGGCTGGTGGCTGTCTCACAGAAGCGGTTGGTGCGAAAAGATTTCATGTTCACAAAGTTTTGCAGCTTGGAAATACAGACCTGTTCGTACATGTGTAACCACAAGAACAAAGGCTGACTCTGGATTATTGTTGTTGCTGCAGGGTTAACACACGCATGCAAGTCAAGTTTACAGCATGTTAAGAAGTTGTAAGTGGTGGTAAGGGAACTGGCTCTGCCCTACTATGTGATGCCTCAATTATGATATGCATTTAGCAGGCAAGGGGCTTTACTTTAAATGTGAGTTAGGAACTGTGGTGGAGTATTACATATCTGGACTAGTTCTGCTCTTGAACCTTTGCTTGAACCTCAGGAAGGCAAGTGTGGTAGAAAGAAATGAGCTGTATTGCTTCAATAAGAATCAGACTTGTCTGGTCTTCAAACCTTTGTTTTGCACTTCCGGCGCTGTTTCAGTCTTTCGGTGTTTATGTTCTGTTTTTATCTCTTTTGTTTGCAGACAGCTTCACATTCCCTGGCTCATGGAGTAGTGAGAAGGCCGTGCCTTTAATATAAACCAGCTGTCAGCTGTGAAATGAGTGGAAAACTTAAAAATTTGGTAAACAATGTGGAGGGAGTGTACTTGCACCACAGTAGTATCTCAATGCCAAGCTTGACTAAAATCTAGTGACTTCAGATTTGATTAGTGTCAGCAGTATTGCTGGAGAAAGTATGTTCTTAGAATTTAAACAAGCAGTTCATACTGGAAGGGTTCTGGCACAAACGAAGTGGCTGTTGCAGAAGATACATTCAAAAGTCAACAACCTTAAAACCCTAATCCCCAAGCCTACCCTTCTGTCCCAAAAGTCAATTGTTCAATTGCCTAGGGTTTAATTATTCATTGTTTGCTACACACTTAAAATAACGGTAGCATCTGCTCCTTTCTTTTTAAAATTGTAGCTTTCAAGTTAATCTTGTCACACACAATTCACACTAATGCTAATACCATTTTACCGAAGCATTGAGAAGTAACTGTAGTTGCTGCTTAGACCATGCTGCAAGTATACATTTTAAATAAATCGGTGCTGTGTTGCCAAATGTTTAACGCATTCTTATCTCCTGGTCTGTGACACATATGTAGATTTCACGCAGTTGGAATGTAAGTTCCAAGCTCCTGTCCTTCAAAGGAATTGCCAATGTTTGCAGTTATTTAATCAGACAAATGACTTTATTACTGCCCTGTGGGGTAGTCAGCTTAGTTGATGGTTCTGTAGAGGAGAGCCCGAGCATTAGGAAGGTATGGGTGCTTGATGGGGGAAAAAGTTAGATGTCCCATGTCACTGTCCTGTGGGGTGTGTAAATGCTTGTGTGACCCTTTCCCTGCCTTGTTTCATTTGCTCTGCTTTCTGCAGTGTTTTGTTGACAAAGGCAATTGCCTGCAGGCTGCTCCATTATTTCTGCTCATTAATGCTGTATACTGACTTGCCTTTCCCTCACTTTATGGGCTTAATTTTTTTTTTCCCTGCTGTGCTCCGAGTCCTGGCATGACCTTCACTGGCATTTCGTTGCTATTGACTGACTGATCTGCAGTGCCTTCCACTTACCCTGAATGCTGATGCCCTATTTCCCCCACTTGATGCACCACGGTCTTGATTCTTGCAGGTGCTACCCAAGATCTTTCCCTCTTCTGCAGTCTGAAATGTGGTTATGAAGGTCTCAAAAGCTGGAACTTGATGGTGTCTCTTGAAAAACTCTATTAATTGAGATGCCTTCCTTTACTTCACTGTTACATCTCTTGGAGTCAGACCTGAGTTCTTGCAAATGACTGGCTGGATGGCTTCCTTCTTGCTGTTTATTGTTTTAAGTTAATGGTTAATCCCTTGATATTAGTCAGAAGGAAGCAGAGAAGCTGTGAGAGTCTGGGCTGTAAGAGAGCAACTAGGTAATGAAGTGTAGACTGTGGGAGAATTTGGGAGCTTCAAGTTCCAAACCTCATCTGTATTCAGACAGTTGGAACAATACTGCCTGAAGCTCTTACCCCAGCCAAAAGGAGATGGTTTGTAGGCAACAGTGTGTTTTGGGGCTAAAATGACGCCTCAGGAAGGATCTTGGGAATAGACAGTTTGCCAAAAGGGAGGGAAAGGACATTGCTGAAGAGGAATATGCCTA
Source organism: Pachyramphus minor (assembly GCA_013397135.1). NCBI lineage: Eukaryota > Metazoa > Chordata > Aves > Passeriformes > Tyrannidae > Pachyramphus > Pachyramphus minor. The sequence continues at coordinate 120,090 of VYXB01007624.1, forward strand.
AGGCAGCAGTTGTACAATGTCTGTAAACTGACGCCATGGCCAAAAGAAAAAGTCCTGGTGGCTCCTTCTTTGGACAGCCTTTTCTACCACAACTGCTAAGCCATCTCCACAAACAGATCTATTTGAAACCTAATTTTACATGTATTTGTGCGTATTTGTTACGATGCAGATACAGGATCGTTTCTTTTCTAGGATGAACTTCCTTTTGTAGCCACATTAACTGGTTGCCAGCTTCAGGCTGCATAGACGTGGAAGTGAATGGAAAGTGGGATAAACTGCATAGTTTACACATGTAGAGCTTGTCAAATGAACTGAGATTGTTTCTCTGACTGCAAGTGACATGGGCGGATTTTTAAAAGATGATAGAAGTCCACTAAACCTAACTGAAGGCAGCACCAGTAGGCATTTGATTGATGTTATGTAGGACATTTTTAATGGAAAATAAGGGCTCCGATGCTGAAAATGCTGGTTAACATATAAACAAAATGTTGTGGTTCTGCTTGCTGACATGCAGCTCTTCTCCGGAGCTGTGTGTGAAGCTTTCACGGTCTTCCTGTGATACCACTATGATCAGAAAAAGAAGCTAGTACTTATGATAGCTTTCTGCAGTGCTTTAGAAATACAACGTCCTAATCTGAGAAGAAAAAGGGTTTTCTTGCTATAATACTAGCAAAGAAGAATACGTTTCAGTAGCTGGCAGTGTTTTTTCTCTGGCTAGAACTGTTTGGCAGGAAATTCAAAAGGTTTTATGGGTATATTGACATACTGTCCTTTCTGGTTTTTGAGCCTTTGCCTCTGCTGGGACACTTTCATTTTCATCACTGTTAGTGTTGTGTCTGTTTAAAAAATAAGCCATCATATATTCTGAGAAACCTGAAGATAGAGCTTGTATGTTTGAAAACATTATCAAAAAACTTAGCTTGCCTTTCTTTTCTGTCTTCTTTTTTACATGAAAACCCATTTGTTTTGGTTGTTTTCAAATTTGTTGCCTTTCCCCTGCCTTAAGCTCATTATTCCTATTAATTTGTCTTTTATTTAAAAAAGTAGAACATCCCAACTCTTTGCTTCTGGGTACAGTCAAAGTCAGTACAGTAAGTAGGATGCTGAGCATTATGAAGTGGAGTAGCTTTTCCTGTGTTGGGTCTCTGGCAGTGGAGACTTGAATGCCTTCCTTCATCCTAGTTTTTTAAGGTCAATATTTAAGAAGGTTTGCTTAGTGTTTTATGCACCTTTCTCTCACACTTTCTTATTGAAATGTAAGTAGGAACATTTAATAGCTTAGCCAGATTTTGAGACTTGGGTAACTTTTTCTGTTTCTGCCTAGTACGCAAATTGTTATTCAGCTTTTGAAATATTCTGGTACCCTTCTTTTACTTTTCTGGAAAAAATCACTTTTCAGTGAGAAGTCAGCTAGTCTGATTTGTTACATGAACCCAGTGAACTTTAGCCCATCTAATTCAGCTCTGCATCACCAGAGGGACATTCATGAAGCATGGGCTGTTGCAGTTTGCCAGGTGTTTGTGGGAGGAATTAGGCAGACAGCTGTTTAAGGTAGTGTGTCCTTTTTAGGTTGAGGAGAATGGACTGGGTAACTTTTTGGAATCTCTTGTAGCCTCTTTACTGTTCATGTATCTATGATGTGAGTAATAGTCCCTGATTTCAAATCCTTCTTTTAAATCCAATGATTAATGTTTTGGATGCTAAGTGATGAACGCTGTAGGATCACATATGAATTTGCCTGTTGTGTCTTTTGTACCTTTGATGGCATAGAATAGAAATTTATATTATTTGACTGATACTTCCTGATAACAGATCTAACAACTGTTAATGTTTGGGTTTATGTGCAGATGGATTTGTATTTGAATTTTAGAAGCTGTCAAAAAACAAATAAGATGCTCAAACTTTCCTGCCTCATTCCAAAAGCTGAAAGATCAGACTGCCTTTTGAAAGAACCAAAAGCACATCTTATATTTCACAGATGTGGAGCGTGTCAGTAACAATTTATTCTGCTGCTGGGTGCCTGAAAAAAATCGTGAAGTCCTTTATCCTTTTAAAAGTATGGCTCTGTGATATGTAGTATCTTCATTCTTTTGCTTGGAATATCTGGTATGGAATATCCCATTGGTCAGTTGGGGTCAGCTGTTCCAGCTGTGTCCCCTCCCAGCTTCTTGTGCACCCCTGGCCTCCTCTCTGGTGGGGTAGAAAAGGCCTTGAGACAGTGCAAGCTCAGCAATTACTGAAACATCCTTGTCAACACTGTTTCCAGCACAAATCCAGAATATAGCCCCATACTAGCTATTATGGAAAAAATGAACTCTACCCCAGCCAAGCCCAGCAAAATACTATACTGCAATTTAGTTTTTGAGAGAGAGACTAGAAAATTTCTTCAGAAAGGGCAAAGGTTCAATATTTTAAGGAACTTTTTGTAAGAGATGGCAAAGGAATCTGGTGGAGCTAATTTTCTTATTTTCTGGATCTTTCCAAGAGCAAAAGTTTTTAGGAATTGGGTGAAACAAAAAGTCTCTGAGGATGCAGATTACCGTGCAGTTTTTGTACATGATGTTTTAGTTGTTTTATGAAACAAATTTATGAAAATAAAAAGAGCAATGCCTTTACATTTGTCCCTTGTTTCCAGGATTGTGGTTTATAACCTTTTTTTTAGATGTTTGCTTAATCCCTAGAATAGCAAGATGAGTTTGGTGACTTTGATTTTTCTCTTTGTGTTTTGCAATGAACTCATCCTATTAAAGGGATCTTAGTGCCAAAGGATCAACTGCTCAGGTGCTAAGAGTTCTGGCCGATACTACTGTTCCCAGTGGCTTTCAGGGATCATGTTCTGTTTTCAGGATTGGATGAATTTTCTATAATTCAATCTTCCTCTTCTATACAGTACCTCCAGTGAAGCAGAATTTAGGCTTGGCTGTAGATTTTTTCATTGAGGAGAATTCTGTATAGCAATGCCTGAAACAGCCCAAAATGAATCAAAAGATTGCCTGTTTGCCCATGCGGCTTTGTTCACTGTGCACTGAAACCAGGAGGGGGCAAACCCTTGGACGTTACCATCTTTTCAATTTGCATTTAATTGTACATAGAACAGGTTTTACAGCAAACCAGAAGAGTAAAGAACCCATATTAATCTTGTAGTGGAAAATTACATTGTTGGGTGGCATTGCACAAACTGTCCAAAAGCTGCTGGTAACAATTCTGAAAGGAGAGGAGACACACTGCCTATGAGCTCCTGTTCAGGAGCTCAGAGACTGCCTCTGTACATTCACATAGGGAACAAGTGAAATAAAATAAAAGATTAATTGGATTGGGTGGCTCAGGTGGCCTGTGTGGAGAAAAAAGAAAGATTGTGTGATCCTTTCACCCTTCAGGACCTCCAAGAAGGAAGAGCCCTGTGCAACACCACTGTCCAGGCTTTCTGCAGAAAGGGAAGATGAGTGCTCTTCAAGATCCTACGTGGGCTAGAAACTGTCTCTTGTTTAAAAACAAAGCTAGCAAAGAAGGCTGAAGGACTTGCCAGGGACTTGATGTGTGGGCTGTCCTGCCCTTTGCATGGCTGCTGTGTTGTTTCTGCATGCCCCTGTGTGCCCTGGGGCTCAGTTGCAGTTTCCAGGTTGTAAAACAGCTTGTTTTGGGTACAACTCTGTTTACCCCAAAAAAATTGTCCCAGCCTTTTAAATTTCCTTTGACTCTCATTTTTTTGAATCTTTTGTTCATGTCTTTATCTACCTCCTGATTGTTACACTCTTGATCTTTATCTGAGGGGAAAAATGTATTGATTTTATTTGTTTTTTTCTAATGTATGCTGTTAGAAAAGTGGTGGGATGTGTTCTTGTTATGCCATTATTCTTGCTATTTTACTTTTTCTGCTACTGCTTTTAAAGTGACTTTTGTCACCTGATAATCAGGAGGTACCTTGCTTGACCAAGAACGAAAATGGTCTTGGGTTCCCACATCCCATGCTTTGAATTCCTGCCAGAAGAGCATTGCCTGTTTGCACTTTGAACACCTGATGGGGACACCACAGCAAGCTGGAGTGACAGCATTTGCTGAACAAACATAGTTTCATACGCTTCTGTCTGTGGGCATTTTGTTTTATTGTTGCCCCAGGTAGATCACATGAGCTGTATGTGCATTTGTCTATAGATCCTTTTGAGACTGCAAGTGCAATGTATCTGTGTTTCTCATAAATTTTGTTCTTGCTCAACTGCAGCTCTTGTTTCTGTTGTTTCACCCTTGGCCTGCCCTTTCACCCTTGTAGCACAGCCGATAAGGAGATCCTAATGGAAACACTTTTGATGTACTTCTGATGCAGAAATGATTTAGATATTCCACAGGGGAAATTATTTTAATCTGGATCTGGATGCAGAATGTGCCACAGCAGTGTGGTGGTTGGACACTTTTCATGAAACCTCCTGAGTTTGCTGGAGAGGAGGGGGGAACCACCAGCATTGTGATTTGAAAGATGCCCATAGTAAATTTGCTTGACTCTGTTGCTTTTTGCAGATGGACTGTGATTGTGGACCACAGATAGAAACCCCTGTTGTGTGATGGTGCAGTACTTGAATGTTAGTTTGTGAGTTGTTTCCCATGGTGAGGCAACGGATCTTTGTGCCTGCAGTTCCCTTAGTGCTGATAGAGCAAAGATAGCACACTCAGAAGTGCTCATGAAAGAACTCCCAGCTCCTCATTGCCAGCCAAATACTCATACTGGGCCCAAATGCAAAATATGCTTTCTCTGAGAGAATGTAGAACCTTCCTCCACGTGTAAGTTACCAGAAAAATTTTCTGTTTCTGATGTCACACTTACAGCAAAGACTTCTGTCAGATCTAAGTATGTCTGGAGTGAGAATGTGTTTTTCATGTCCATTTCAGAAACTTGTGTGAAGCAAAAACTACTTCAGGTTTTGCCTCAGTTTGGACAGAATTCAGAAGTTGGGCAAAAGCCTTTGGTAAATGAAAGGAGGAAAATGTGATCTCACGGGATTTTGTTTTATTTTGGGGTGACTTGGGCTTGGGTGTTCTGTGTTGTGTAAGGTTTTTTGTTGTTTTGGTTTTATTTAGACATTACTTTTATATCCATTTCTGATATTATAAAATATCTTCAGTTTGCAGCTGCTTGTTTTCTAACTTACTTGTATTTCCCAAGTAAGACCGGCTAAGTTTTCTGGTGAAAAGTATGTTGCTGCTGCTTTTGCCTGAGCACACCAAAAGCTTCTTTTGCAGGGCATTTATTTCCTCAAGCATTTATTTCCTACCAAGCATTAATTTAGCTAAATTACTCACTAAAGACTTACCTGATAATTTTATAATGTCTATACTTCAGCACATTATCTTGGATTTATCAGGAAAAAAGAAGTTGTCTGATGGATAGAAGCTTTGCCCTGGTTACATTTTAAGTAGAAATCGCCCTGGAGATGAGGTGTAAATATCACCTTACAATTAGCATTTGGCATGGAGCATGAGAGCAAAGAAAGAGATGTCTAGGTTCAGTCTCTGAAAAAGAGAAACTGGAGTCATTCCTGAACTCTGACACATTACTTTCACAATATTGTCTTCAGTATTTTCTGTTCCTGGTTCTGACTTGTGGCTGGGTCATGTGAAGTACTTTGCAACCCAGATATCTGAAGAGCCTCTGTTTTGATGTGCTCTGGTTGTGCCTGGAGGAGTTTAGACCTGGCTCTGGTGTCTTTCTAAGCAAGTGGAGTTTTTATTCTGTAGAACTGAAATCCTGGCATATGCAAAAGTCCCCCGGGAGAGCTCTGTTTGGCTGTAGCAGGATCTAGGCCCCTGGCAGGAAAACTTGCTGGAAAGCCCCATCCTGCCTGGCTGCTTACCTGTATTATGGTTCTTAGTGGGAAGGTGGTGATGACAGCCACCTCAAGCGTGAGCTGAGAGGAAATGGCAAGGTTATGCTAGTTCTGAGCAACTAGCCAAATGAGACAAAAAATTTTAATAAAAAGACACACTTTTCTCGTTGAAGATAGGTAAGTTATATTCCAGTTGCTCAGCAGCTAAATGTCAGCTACCCTTTGGTGATATCTCCACCCTATCTCTTCCACAAACCTGTTCCAGCTATGGAAATAAGTGGTGGGTGCTCATGGTGGGGTGGTTGTGGAAAGCTGACTTTAATCTGAGAGTAGAGAGCTGTGATCAGCTGTGGTTAGCCCAAACAAAATGCTGTGTGGTTTTTTCCCCAAAGCTTTGGGGTTAGCATTTGTGTTTAGCTGACCTCACCTCATTTCATGGTGGATTGCTCTGCAGACTCTGACTCTAGACTGTGTCTGCTGGGCCCCTCTCAAAGACCATAGCAGTAGGCAGACTGTGTTGCTTTTTACTTACTGCTCTGTACTTGGGACTTTTGCGGTGCCTTCTCTCTTTGCTACTCTCCACAGGGCATAGGTGCATCAGTTTGAGGGTTTGGTAATCACTAATTTTCTTCTAAAGCCCCTGTTTTGTACTGTTTCTTCTGCTAGTCCTTTGCTGCTTCTGTTTTGCTTCTTTTCAGGAAACTTGACTTGAGGTATGGAAATGTCATTGGAAGTCGTGATGGCATTCTTTACCTTTTCGTTGTCAAGTTTGCTGTGGGGATTGTTAAAATCTGTTGAACTTTTCAATGTGCACTTGTTGCAGCCACAGCTGGTTGACAGTGTCTTAGTAATATATTTTTTTCCCCTCTTGGAAAATGATAGTTGCTTTAGCTTGTCAAGAAGAGGGCCTCTGTTTTGATAGTAGATGTTTCTGAAGTCCAGAATGTGGTTCCTGGGTGAGAAGAGACAGACAGATACTTGTAGGCAGATAATAGTGTGATGGAGGCAGGTTTTGGATGAATAAGGCTACCCTAGCAATCATGCCAAAACTTAGCTGGGTGGGGGAGATTGGAATGTGTTCTTTTTTGCTGTGCTGGAAAACTGTTCCTGAGAGTCTTGGCTTTAGCCTAGGGTTACAAAAGCTATTGAGATTTTGAAAATGTTGGTGATGATTAAAATATTTCCATCCCAGTTCTGTCTGTATGCTCACATTTCTTGTAAAAAATGTTTAAAAATGAGGTCTTTAGGCTCTCTATTTGACAGTTTCAACCAGCTGACAGCATCCAAACCCTCTTAGCACTAGCGTGGAGTGGGTTCAGCTGCCAGCAGTTCCTGATACTGAGAACTGGTTGCTCACTGCATGGAACATGGTTCTCGCTCAAGACTGTCTGCTGAAAAGCAAAAGAAATTGTGTAACCTGAAGGCTTTACATCAATTTTAGTTCTTCATCTCAGGGGTAGTTGAGAGCCTCAGCGTTTATGCACATGAAATGCTAGTCAACTAGATCATTACAAGTATACCTTTCTGTATACATATGTGCATTTATAGACATATGAGTATGTATTTGGTAGTTATTCTGAGGCAATAAAGATAATTTTGACATCTATTGCTTGACTAGCTTCTGTCTGATACTTGATATTTTTTGTTTTGTTTCTTATTTTTCCAATGTTGGTTTGCAGGGTTTTTTGTTTGGTTGATTGGTTTTTGTAACTTATTTTTCCCAGTTAGACTATTGAAGAGACAATAGAGATGAAGTTTTGGGCAATTGTTCTGAACTTATTCTGGATTCACAGACAATAATGCTGTGGATTATGAAATTTATTGTCTTCTATAATTTAGAAAGGTTTACTTTTTAGGGCTTTGAGAGGTACCAAAACCTTTTAGCTAGACAAGGCAGAATGTCTGCTCCGGTCCATAGATGAAATCATGTGTAGTTTTATCAGTCTCCTTGCACATAGTTCCTCAAAATATGTGACAATCGAACTGAACAAAATGTTGCTGATAGTGATTTAAATGGGAAGCACAATCAGGCTACTTTTTGGAGACAGTCATGTGATATGCATTCTAGAGATCCTGAAATCTGTTAAAAGAGCAGGAAGAAACAAAAGCTCTTGTTCCAGAGTCCTTTAAAATATAATGAGTACAGAGTTTCTATTCCGTTTTTCTAAGCTCCATATCATCAGCTGGTAGTTTGGTTACTTCTGCTTTTCTCAAACAACTGAGGCTACATAAACTGTTTAAAATTAGGCTTTGTTTAAAGAGTAAATGGCCAGATTTTTAAATACACCAAGCATACAGATAATTGTCAAAATTACTCCATAAAATTCCTACTGTATTCAGGCCTGTCTTTCTCTCTTGTTTTTTTTTTTCCTTTTTTTTTTTTTTTCTTTTATACAGGCGATACGGATTATGGTTTCGATTGCGGAAGTTAATAATCTGGTTGCTGGGAATGTACATAGCCATCCCATTTCTAGTAAAACTTTGCCCTGCTATTCAGGCAAAGCTGGTCTTCCTAAACTTTGGTAAGTGACTCAGTCTGCTGGGGTGGGTGAGGGGAGAAGGGGAGGAGTGTCTTTGTCTTCCATTTGTCTGCCTTCACTTTCACCCTGCATAGGTACAGCTTGTGAAGGACATGAACTTTTCACAAGTTGCAAGTTCTCCAGACTATGGTTTGGAAAGCATTCTCTGTGGCCCTGGTGGTTGTTGTAGCATGTCTTTATATAAATATAGTGACCAAACTGAAGACAACTTTCCAGCCTTCAGGAAGACTGTGCAATATGTCAGATGCATGTTTCTGAAGGGTTCAACAAAGTTGCGTGAATAGACAGCAAGCAAATGAAATTAAATCCAGTGAATTGTTTTCCAGGCAGTGAGTCTTCACCTAGAAGTATTTTAGGAGGATATTCTGGTTGAAACAGAAGAGACCTGTTGATGCAGTCAGATTGAATGTTTTCCTTGTGTCTGTTTAGCCTCTGTATTTGGTTAAATTAGTGGTATAGTGGGTCTGGCAAGCTGCCTCCATTCTCAGGTCACCCAGAGAGGCCTGAGCATCCACGGGGTGGAAAGTGATGGAACATTGCTGTATGAGAGATACTACTTAGCAACCTAAATCTGTCTTTAAACCTGAGTTATGTTTTGTAAGGGAGTTTTGAAAAATATCTTCCTTTGACTGTAGTAGCTAGAAGGACTAACTATAGATACATTGGTTTTGTATAATTTGTGTCATTTTGATTGCATGCTTTGTGTATTCTAACACCTTGGATCATGGTTGCTGTGAAATGTGCACATGTAAAATGTGCCTTGATGGTCAGAACTGATAGCTAGGTAACCTGAATAATGCAGGTTTCAGTGATGATTTTAATTTGCACTTGCAGAGCTTTGTTAGGTCTCCCTGAAGTTCCTGCCTCTATTCATTCCCAAGTGACTGAAATAATTGTCCTGTAACACTTTCTAGCAGTGGTGTTGCTGCAAGTACTAGTGCAGTGTTGGTCCTGTTGCTTTTATTTGTGACAATACTCCCATGAAAAACTATTTACCTTAATACAAAGTGCATTGTAACACATGCATTAGAAATACATCTACATATTTGAGTATGCATTGGAGAATGATGTTTCTCCTTCAGAGGACTGGTGTAGGGTTTGGCCTGTCATATTTTAATCTTTTGAGTATATATCACTACTCTTCAACCATCTTTTTTTCTCCTCCTCCTGTGTAGTTGGGGATTTGCTTCCAAAACAGTAGCACAGATCTTCAGCAAAAAGTGCTTCCATTTGTCTGTTGAGGTACTAAAGATGAATTGATAGCTGTGCCCCTACTGTTAGCAGCAAACCAATGTCTGGATTTGTTCCATTGTGGAGGAACACACCTAGTCATGTAGCTGGTGTGCAAGCAGGTAGCTGGTTGTGCCCTGGGAGGGGGGAAATGTCAGGAGTCCCCAGCAAGTGGCCATGACCTGGTGTTGACACTTTGTCTGGCAAAGGGCAGGGTGACCTATGGTGCCAGCCAGGGGTGGCTGGTCACCAAGAGACTCTGCAGGAGCCAATGCATGAGAAGACCCCAGACCAAATATCACCACTGGAGCAGGTGTACAGACTGTGAAGGTACAGTATCCTGGGGATTCCCTTTTTGAGTGTCCCTCCCTGGATGCACCAGCTCAAGCTATGGCGTCGCTGCCCCACAGTTAAATTACTTTGAGGAACCAGATGGGTGGGACTCTGCTACAAGAAACCTGCGGCTGAGGTGTGAGGGAGACTCATCTAGCAGTGAGATGAGAGTCAAACAGGGCACCCGTGGGTTCACTGGAGCTGCCCACTGTGGGCTTTGGTCCCAGTAGTGGAAATCTGGGGTGGTGGAAGTGTGATTGCTGGAGTGGTCCTGAATGGTCAGACAAGAAAGTCTCCTCAACACTAGGCTGTGAGATACATGTGCATGTGGGTAGAGATCTCAAGCTGTTTCCTAGAGGTCTTCTGAACACTGAGATTTCTATAAGCATAAATACAGACTAGATCAGATTTAGTATATCAGTATGATTAATAAATTGTGTGATTTTTGTAATTTGATATGTTGTGACTGATGCCAAATACCTCTGCAACTTAAAACATCCTTGATGTGCTAAATATCCATGGGATGTATGACTGATGATCTGTTTGTCTGCGTGTAGAATACATGGACTATGCCAGTGATAACTGACATACATAAAAATTGCCTGTCCCTCTATGTTTTTCTCTTGCTTTGAGGTAGATAATTCCCTGGCTCCATGACTAACATCAGTATGTTCCTGTTCATATCTTTGTCATACAAAATCTGTCAAGGAAGTCATAAGAGATTGCGGAAATGGGAAAATCCAGGCACAGAGAAGTTAAATAATTTTCCCAAACCACTGCTTGAGTAACTTGTGTGCCTGTCCAGACCAACCACAGAACTAGCTGTCTTCCTGGAGCATCCACTGCCCTTGTGAGAGTGTTGTTGAGTTCTGTGGTCACAGCGCAGTCACCCAATGAGTCTGTGGTGTTGTGCATGGTTTGTCTGGGGCTTTTCCACATGCTTTTGCATAAGAGCAAACAGACTTGCATAGGTAGAGATTTGCAGTCTGAGGGTCCAGATTGTTCATCAGCTGTCTTCTGCTTCAGTTTTCATGTTTGTGTAAAGTTTAATGATTTTTTAGATGGTTAGTGAAGTGAGATTTGACTGTCACCATTATCAGTGCTGCTTTTTGTGTCAAAAGCACAAAAGCTTTGGTATGTTCATTGTTATGCCACTAAGTTTCAAGGAGACAGGCTTCCTGGTACTGCTGTAGTGTAGCTCAATTTTATGTGAAAAAACTGAATCATAAGTTTGCCAAATCAACTAACTCACCCTATTGATGCAGCAGAGGTTTATAAAGCAGACTGGACAGAGATGATTAAATGTGTATCAGAGGAAGCTTTGTCTGTCTCTCCCACCTTCTCTTAATTTTAGCCTGCTCCTTGTTTTTTTGATGGTTGCTTGTGTCTTTTACCTTGCTTTCTTTGCTATTTATGTTTTAGTTACAGCTGTAGCCAGTGCATCCTTTTACACAAAAAGAATAAGGTCTTCCCAGCACCATGGATCAGTTTGTAAAAATCTCCAGTGCCTTGGTTAAGCAGTAAGAAAATTAAGTTAAAAATTAAAATTAAAAGGTTTCATAGTATTTTTTTTTTTTATCATTTCAGTGAGGGTCCCGTATTTCATTGACTTGAAAAGACCACAGGATCAAGGTTTAAACCATACCTGTAATTATTACCTGCAGCCAGAGGAGGATGTAACCATCGGAGTCTGGTAAGGAAGCCTGTTCTGTCAAGTATGTGCCATGCATCTTTATCCTTCTTTTTGTTCTCAGTGTTGCCTATCCAGTCTTTTTGCTGTGCGTGCTCTCATTTGTGGATGTTTGTGTTTTCATCTGCCAAGTGACTGAGTTCATGTTGAAAAGTATGCAAATATATAGAGCTCATCTGAACTTGGATCAGTAATGCATGAATTACAATCGGACATCTTGTGCATTCAGAGAAACTTCATAATTTGGAATCATAAAGGTTATAGGTCTGCATCACTACAAAGATTGTACCTCCATATCAGGCAAGACACAAGGAATTAGATGTTTTGTCATTCAACTGCTGTTCATATTTTGTTTTGCAAAATAGATGTGGGGGAAGATCGGAAAAGAGGATCAAAGTGTTCAGAGTAGGAGGAATAATATTCTGTGTATAAAACATATGTAAAATTTAGAGAGTGGGTGAGAGCAGAACACACATTTTACTCTCTTAACAAAACAAGTGACAGTGTTGGGAGTTCACTTGTCATTCCTTTCTCACAAAGGTGATTTTCTGGTCCCAGGCAAGGGCAATTCATTTTAGCTCCTTGTTACTCAGGATCATGCCAGGTGTGGAGGGAAGGCAGTGTTCTTAATACAGCCAGTGATGTTCGATCTGTAAGCTGTAGGATTTGGAGTTTTCAGTCATGTGTAAGTTTGTGTCCTCAGATTTTCTCTTCAAAGGGTGTATGACCTTTTGAATGGGATAGTGATATCCTACTACATCAAGATAGTTCCTTTCCTATAAGTAAATTTTGATGAAAAACATAGTTAGAAACTTGAATACTTCATCTTTCCAGGGTAGGCTGATAAATAGTGATTTCATTCTTCATTTGGACAGTTAAAATCCCACCTGTTAAGCTGTTAAATAGGTTTGTATTGCAGTCTTGAGATTAGTATTTTGTTTCCCTTACAAACATATGGTGTATCTTTAGTGAAACAGAGCTTCCAGCTTGTGGTGGCAATTCAGAGTTTGTCATTTGTCTTGATGTTTATGAGAGGTTTTCAGAAAAGTTTGGAACCTTGCTTTTTAATACCAGTTTAGATCTTGTGTTTGGTATACTTCTGAAACAAAGTCCTTAGCCTGATTTGTTCATAAGCTTGCAAGAGTCTTGGGGCAGAACAGTTGGAGAATTTGTGAGTCCTACAGTTACTGAGGCTTCTGACCTCCTTGTCTGCTGAACTGCATGCATGCAAGTAGACTTTTTACATTGTTTTTTCCCTGTGTTAGTTTGTCTCTGAGCTTTTTATCTGGGAGGATAGCGTGATAGGTGGAAGCTTGTCTGTCTTTCAAGGAAAAAGGCATGTGAGTACTTAAGTTACTTCTGATAGCTAGCCCCCTTCTCAACAACTGAGATGGTTTGGGGCATGTACTTGCTTTTAGTGTTTGTATTCTAGAGTAATTATCTCATTTAAATGCCTACCTTCTGTTCAGTCTGTCAGTTCTCTTTTGTTCCACCAGTGTTGAATTCTTTCTAGCAGGCTGCTCAGCTACATTATCTACAGAAGAGCAGCTGTGAGTTAAAAATTCCTGGCTCTTCTAGATTGTAGCATTTTCAGCTAAAATGTTACACCTTCAGGAACCTTGTGTCTGAAAACAAAACAGGTGATCTCCTCAGACCTTGAGCTCTTCCTTTTCCTCAGATTGGCTGTGGAGTCAGATGTACCTCTTACTCACTGAACATTCTTTCCAAACCCAACTGACTTTGATTATTCTGAACATCTGCTGACCTAGCACTGAATCTTATTTATGGTGTATAAGTATGTTAATTGAAGTAATTAAGTGCCATAAAAGCTGAGGAATTGGGATTTCTCCAGAGCAGCAGGAAGTTCGGTAATGGTGCTTTGGGGTTGCCTGTGAAGTTTGATGCTTTGCACAGACCTGAGTTTTGAAGGCAGTGGTGATGGAGGGGAAAATATAGAAATAAACCATAGCCACTGCCTTTTAAATTTGACCATTTGTCAGCTAATCATGACAGTTTTATGAAAAGTGTGCGTGAGGTGTGTAAGCCTAAGTGAATGAGTTGATGAGAAAAACTCAAAATTCAAGTGGCAGACACTTGAATGTTGAGAAGCAGAGGACAATGTAAATTTTCCTTCTATATACAGGCACACAGTCCCTGCAGAGTTATGGAAGAATGCTCGAGGGAAGGACCAGTTGTGGTTTGAAGAGGCTTTGGGCTCCAGCCATCCTGTAATCCTCTACTTGCATGGCAATGCAGGAACAAGGTGAGGCATAAAACAGTGATGACTGTTTCGTGATGTGTTTTCCTGGTTTGCCACAGCTTCAGCACATTAAGAAAGAGAAAACCTTCTTAGGGCCTGTAGCGATAGGACAAGGGATAGTGGATTTAAACTAAAAGATGGTCAGTTTAGATTAGATATAAAGAACAATGTTTACAATGAGAGTGGTGAAACACTGGAACAGGTTGCCCAGAGAGGTGGAAGATGTCCCATCCCTGGAAACATTTAAGGTCAGGCTGGATGGGACTCTGAGCAGACTGATCTAGTTGAAGATGTCCCCAACCGGTGCAGGAGGTTTGGGTTAGATGGCCTTTAAAGGTTCCTTCCAACCCAAGCTATTCTATGATTAAAACCAGAATAAAATCTAACATCAGTTTGGTGTTTCTGGTTTTAAAAGAAGGTACTTATTTCATAGAACATTTATTGAATATGGGAATAGATTTATTGCAGTTATCAGAGATATTTGATATTGTAATTTACCTTGTACCCTCTGCTAGAAGCTGTGACACTCTCCAAATCAGTTAGTGAGAAGTACTTTTCAGTATTGTAGTTTCTGAATTGAGACATGGGATAGTATTAGTGCTTCTATATATGTTACTTACAAACATTACATAAACATTCCATTTCCTTTTGTGAGTTTATTTTGGTAGTGAACACATTCTGAGGAAGGAAAAGCAGAAGGAAAGAGGATGGTCATATGCTGATCTTGTTTCATTATTGCATACCTACAGGACATTTGTCTGGAACAGGCGCATTTCTAAAATTTGTAATTTTATAGTTGACTGTGTATCAGCTAATGTAGGAAGATAGTTTTCTATACTTTGTTGTTGGATGCTAGAAATCATAAGTGCAGTGTGAAGCTTCTTGGATATTTCTTAGAATTGTGTTCTTATTGCCACATGTCGATGTGTTACAGAGTTCTGTTCACTTATTGGAACATGGTCTTTTTCCTTACAAATATGCATTTTACAAGAGAGTATCAACCACCTTCTGAGTTTTGACTGTCAGTGCCTGTTCTTTTGAAGCTGATGTCTGCCCATGGATACTCTGCAAGAGCAGAAATGTTGCAGAAAAACAAGTTCCATGATGTAAAGAAACTCTGTTTTAGCCATGCATTACAAGGTTTAATCAAATTGTAGCATTATTTTTCAAATACTGCTGAACTTGGATTTTTGCCTTTATTGGGTGTAGCAAAGGATACTAATGGAAGCTGTTCTGCACTTAATGGTGGCAGTTTGGGATCAGTATTTCTATTATGTGTGTATTGATTAGATTTACTTCTTTGCTCCCCCAAGTGCTACTGAGATAAAGTACTGAGCTGTGAATCAGTAACATTTCACTTTTCGCTTTACTCTGTGTACTGGAGAAGCTGGAGGTGCATTGGCGCTGCCATTTCAGATTTAATATATATTGCTGTATGTTTCTATGCTGCACATTCTGTCATTTGTCCAAGGGCTGCTTTACTGGTGCAGACTGCATTAACCATAAGTAAAAGGCACTACTTTGACTTTCTAGTTCACCTGAGTAATCTGGGGCTGTGGCAAAAATGTTTTGTTTACTTGATCCCCTTAGAAAAAATTCCTCTGTTACACTTTGAGGAAAGCAGGAAAAGGCACCAATGTGTGCATGTCAAAGGTGACTTTTCAAGTGAGTGAACCATCATTTTGCCCCGAGTGTTTTTGACTGCCTTAGGTATTTTGTAGTACAGTTGGAACTGACAGCTTTTGGCTGGCAAGTGCATGTATTCTTAGAGGGAGGTCTGGAGGTCTGGATTTTTGATTTAGAGGCTGCATTGACCAAAACAGTCATAGTGTGAATGTTTTAGAACTTTTATATGAGTGCAAGACTAAATTTACTCTTATATCAATACTAGACTAAAGTTTGAATGTGGAATAGCCATATCATTTTGTGGATATATTTTAAAGTATGTAATGGCACATTCACATTCCTTTCCATTATATTGCTTAGATTTCAATTTGTATATATAACCCCCCCAAACATTAAGCAGATTCTTCTCCTGGACTTATTTACAATATTCAACTCTGTTTTTCTCTGCTCAGTCTTTTGCACATGTCCCTTCTTTCCCTGTGGTTGGAACCAGGTGAGAAAATCCAAGAACCAGCTGCTGGGGTTATTGTCATGAGGTCTGCTGCCAACATCACACCTTGGAGAGCAGGGGCTACTGGCTGTGGCAACACTGGTGGCTCAGGGTTTGCAAAGCCAACAGGGACAGGCTCTTTTGGATATATTACAGTCTTTGGAAAAGATGGATAGGAGTCTGGGTGGAAAAGTTCATCTTTACCTGCTGTGAGACAAGATTTATAGGGATTTATAGTTGTTCAAAATTATGTCCTGCATAGCTCAGCAAAGCCTTGCTGTCTCCTTGAACTCTGTGACAAAGCAGTTATGGCATTTCTTGGTTTTGGCATGTTTGTCTTAAATTGCCTGAGGCAAGTGGGAAAATATGTTTCTGGAAACTTATATGCTCACAAGTGGTTGTTTTGTTTTTCTTCTTTTTTCTCCTCTTCATGAATCACTCTTGCCAGAGGAGGGGATCACCGTGTGGAGCTTTACAAGGTAAGTGGCTGTGTGCGCTGTCCAAACAATTGCATTAACACATCAGATGTGCACAAAATTGAGAAGACTGCTTATAACAGCCCACTACCAACAGGCAGAAACCTTGGGGCTCTCAGTCTCCTGTAAATAGGAAGCTTGTATGGGAAAAGGTAAGCTGTGAGCACACTTCACCATGTTCAAAGATACTTGAGAAGTCTTCTATTTGTTGGTGTTAACTGCCAGTTCCAACTGAGCTCACCAGATTCTTTGCCAGGAATACTTTCACAAGTTTATTGGAAAAATCAAGAGTTTTGTTTAATTACAGCCCCAATTTGATTGATTAACCTAGTGTACTAATTTAAGATACCACTTAAGAGTATTCAGTCTGGTTTTCTCCCTTCCTTATGGCACAGTGCATTTGTATGAGTGGTGCCATCTCAAGTGCAGAAGGTTTTGTACGAAACCTAATGAATTTCCCAGATGTAGCTCTATGGTCTGTTATGTGAGAACAACAGCCTCAGTTGCTTTGAGTGTTTTGTTTAGTGACTTTTATTTTATTAAACTCTCTTTTGGCTGAAATTCTCACACATGATTTCTTGGCCTCATATTGTGTTTCTGAAAGAGCCATAATTCTTTTTGCTGACTTATTTCAGAGGGGTCTGAGTCTGTGTTTTTCCTGGGGTTTTAGCTATCCTTTTCTTCTTTTTGTAATTTGTGTCAGTGTTGGCACTCATGAAGTTTTATTGCAATGCAATACAAGATCCCCTGCTGCAAAGTCTTTTTTACATTCAGAATGGTTAGAAAATACTGTTTGGCAACCACAAGGAGGCAAGTGGCATTTCCTTTAAGAAAAAAGGATGAGCTGATTTGCAGAAAACTGGTTGAGGGGACTGCCACATATAGTGATATATTTGGTGATTTTTCTGGGAGCCAGCCGATGCTGCGATGCATTTTGTGCTGGCCAAGACAGGCAGAGGAATTGTTCCTAGTTTTGAGGGACAAGATTACCAGTGCTTCATAATACTCAGTGTTTTTCTGTGTGTACACCTATGGAGAACACAGTTTACCAAAACACAAGGTTTCTGTTCCGGAGTCTGGTATTCTTTGCTTCTGAGAACATCCAGAGAAGTTGCTTATTTTGTCTTTTTCAGTGAGTTACTCACATATGAATACACATATGGGCTTACAGGAACTCCAGAAACTCCAAGCTTTTGCTTGTTCCAGTGGAATGAAAAGGCTGGGATGCTGTCATTTTTACTGGCACTTCTAATATTTTTACTAATCTTTGGAAGTAACGCTCAGCTTACAGATGTCATTTCCTTTGCACACTGTGATAGTCCCAGTACCACTAGGAGTGTTATTTAAAAAACTGCAACAAACACTAGCCCAGCTGCAATGCTGCAGGTCCAGCTCCTGGCTCAATGAACCCTGAAGATAGTGATTGTTGCATGCTAAGCAGATGTAGTCTAACACCCAGGTGGTTGCTGGCTGGTTTTACTTTTGCTGAGCATTCTATAATTACATGGCAGAGCTGTAACTTCAATGCAAATAGTAACAGTTCTCACACAGTGTTACAGACAAAATCGCCGTAATGTTTTTATGTACCACTCCAGAAACTCAAAATTTGGCCTTATTCCAGCAGAATGAAACAGGCTAGGATGCTGTCCTTCTTGCTGGTGCTTCTAATAATGATGAGAGAGAAACATTCAGTGCATGACCAAAATATATGAAAATTAGCCCTGGATACATCAGTGAAGAGGGAGAAACCATCACCGTCAGAGTCCTCTCAGCAAGGGAATTGAGCTGCCAACTTATCTGAACACCCCTCTTTTCTACATTATCTTATCTTTCTCCTTTTTTCTCCTGTACTAATGAGATATGAATTTGTAACAGTAATTGTTCAGGCTGTTAAGATTTCAGTTACATTAGAAATAAAATATTGGTTTTATATTTACATATTTCCTCTTTAGAGTATAGCATAATACTGAGATTGCTTTTTTTAATCATGTATCATACATAGACCACAGGAGCAACAGCATTTTAATCCTTTTGTGACTTTTTGTTAATTTTTTTTTTTATCTGCCACAGAGCTGTTAGGTTCATATCAAGCAATGGTAGCTTGGAATGCTAGCATTGTTTTTTCCAAGGCACTTTTTCCAAGTAAGTTTATCTAACACTGAGTATTTTTACTTGCTTTTAATAGATTTTTTTAGGATTACCTAACAAATATTATTCATAATTATATTCATAATAGAGCAATTGTACATTTTGGATCTATATATTTAAGCCTTCTGAAATAGGCTTCTATGTGTTATGTGTACATTTATGCCATTTGAGTGATATAATTGAAGCAGTTGTATGGTTTCACTGGAAAACATGAAAGTCTTTGTAGGGGAAACAGTAGGATATTTGCAGATCTTAAGGGCAAAGCTGTTAAAGGGAGAATCAACATCTTAGGAAGCCTGATGTGAGGTCCAGGAAACACATGGAGTAAAACCAGCGGGCTGAGATGATTAGTGTTTAGAAAGCTTTGTGCCTGCTACACTGAAAAGCTGTACGTTGACATGTCAATAGTGTTGGCCTGACAAAGAGCATGGCTGGTGTGAAAGTCTCTGTGATGGGTTTCTGCATGTTTCTCTGCCCTCCAGGTTCTCAGCAACCTCGGGTACCATGTGGTGACGTTTGACTACCGAGGTATGTGGACTTCTTTTATTATGAAACACCTTTAGATGTTTCTTTCTGTACAATCAAGAGAGTTCAGTCTTTTTTTTTAATCTCAGGGAAGCTGTTCTTTTATAAAACTTGCTGCCAGCTAATTAGATGTGGTTATTGCTTTTTTTTTTTTTCGCTCATGGTTATCCAAAGAATTTCCAGAAATTTCTTTCCATTGCCTTTTTGTGTAGCGCTGATTTTCAGTGTCCAGCTCGGTGGACTCTGGCTCCTATCTGTCCTCATGCACAGGGCTTGTTGATTAGGGAGCTAAGGAGCAGAGGGTACATAGGTTGCTACTGCATCCAGTTAAGGAACCCTCCAGGTGCACATGTGGAATATAATATGCTTGCCTAGGTGTATTCCATTGGATATGGTCCATTTGACTTTCGTGAGGTCACACAGGGAACTGAACTTGCACTTACTTCCTTTTAAAGGCTCATAAGTGAGATAAGACTGAGTAAATGATTTGCTAATAATTGGTAACATACTCAGCAGAAGCCATGACTGTTTTGCAACTCTCTCACCAGCAGTCAGGCATCTGCTGCTCTTTTTTTACCTTCTTAGTGTTTAAGCCATGGCTGCAGTGTAATGCCACTGGAGATACAGGAAAGAAATTAATCCACTGCATTTTTATCAAGAAGACATCTGGGAGAGGTTTATTTGTAGGAGCTTGCCCTGTTTTTCAGTCCTGCTGGCAGCTGCTTCTCTGGCTGCTTATTAGATATCAGAAGGGATGTGGGATGCTGGCTGCTTAGCATACAATGTGTGGATGTGCTGCAATAGTGATAGAGCCAAAACAGTCAGGAGGGTGGAAAATTGCTTGAAGGCACTGACCGAACAGCATAGACAAACTGATGTTGCAACAGCTCTGTGAGACGTGTTTAGGCTTTGGCCCTAGGCATCCAATTCCTATGCCATTAGAGACTCCACTTACAAATTGGTTACATGCATGCAAAAGCAGGGAAGGTTAGTGAGCCAGACTGTGTTGCAGATGGGTACATGCAACAACACCATTGTAGCAATGTTTGAGATCCAGTCCTTGGCTTTGTTGCTGACTAAATCCACAAAAACTCCCTGGCAGCCAGCAGTTACCTCGATTAAATGACTACAGATCAATTAGGGCTTTCGTCTGCAAACTGTAGAGGTGCACAGTGAAATGAACAGAAACTGCCCATGCCCCAGATCCCTTTGCAGTTGCAGATGGGCTGCAGGGGAAGAGCTTTGCTGACCATTTTGTGATTCTTAGCAGGACTATTTTTGTTTCAGGCTGGGGTGATTCAATAGGCAGCCCGTCAGAGAGGGGAATGACCTACGACGCCCTTCATGTCTTTGACTGGATAAAAGCACGAAGTGGAGACAACCCTGTCTATATATGGGGACACTCCCTGGGCACAGGGTGAGCATCTAATCTCAGTGGAACTGAGCAGCTTCTGAAAAACATTAAACACTGACCTTGGATGAAGGTGCTGTTTGCTGTAATCCCCAGGATGGCTTGGCTTGGCATCTGTGGCATAATTTCTGCAGGGTAGCTTCCCCTTTGCATTCTACAGAGTGAAAAGGGCTACAGTGGATGACTGTGCAGCAATTGATCTTGAACCTTCATTGCCCAGAGGGTCACACTGGAAAAGGCACTTAGAAAAATAGAATGCATCTCTTTCTTGCAGAAAGAGGCCCAGTCCAGGTGCACTGATCTCTTCCTGTGGTGAACCTGTGTCTGTATGTCCTTCAGAACAGAACATCAGACTTCTCTGGTACTCTGAAAGTGTCTCAGACCAGCCACATACACGTGTGACTTGTGCTTATAAAGGTTTTCCTCCTCTCCTGGTAAACATGCTGTGTGTAATCAGTACTTGTGCAGATGCCTGCGTGACTACACTGCTGGCCACCTGTGACATTATGTGGTCATGCCTGCCACATGG
This sequence comes from Pachyramphus minor, assembly GCA_013397135.1. Lineage (NCBI taxonomy): Eukaryota > Metazoa > Chordata > Aves > Passeriformes > Tyrannidae > Pachyramphus > Pachyramphus minor. The sequence goes on from VYXB01007624.1 coordinate 141,164, forward strand.
AAGTTTAAGGAGTCAAGTACCTTTGACACCATGTTTTTAATTTTCCTTTGCTGCTTCCTCCCTTTCTGTTGCTGTCTGGAGGTGAGTTGTGTTCAGCCGGCAGCACATGCTCTTACCTCTTTGATTTGCAGAGGAGCAGAGGGCAAACACAAGAGTTACCTTTGAGTTGAGCTCTATGCAGATAACTGTAAGCCCAAAACTTGCCTTCCTGTCCCACCAACCCATTTGTTGCACAGCAAGATAATTCAGGATAGCGCGTCTTCATTGCTGTGACACTAAATATCCTGCTTTGTGTGAGTGAAGGCAAAGGCTTTTCCTTTGGCTCCTCCTCTAAATTTTTTGCCCAGTCCAGGAGCCATTTCTGGGTCAGAGCATGCTTGTGGCATTTCCCAGTGCACTGCAATCAGAGTATCCTGGGACTGTGGTCCCCAGCTGAGTTCCCTGGTAACTACAGCCAGTCTGGAGTTTAAGATTTGTGAAATGTGCTGTGCTTGGGGCATTCAGCAACTTTAGAAATATCCCTGTCCCATTAGGGTGATGCATAGGGGAGACCTTGCTGCTTTCTGACCTAGCTGTGGAAACTCCTTGAAGTGTAGCCCTTGCCCCTGCACTCCAGCTGCCTGAAACACAACACCCCTCTGCCTATACCCCTCTTTCTTGCTCAGCCCTTGTGGTCTGGCAGTAAGAGGCTGTGTTGCACAGCCATGGATATGCTGGAAGCCTGAGAGCCACCTGAAACGAGGCGCATCCAAGTGTGGCTCTGTGATGTCCTGATTCCTTGGACTTGTTCACTTACTGAAATATGGGCACCTGATGTCGTTTGAGACAATGGGGTATGGGAGGCTGTCATTGTGGGCTGGCTGACCAGACCTTGGGTAGTGTGAAGGGTCAATGTTACGATAGTTGACTTTTACGTTTGCCACTGACTGTCTCTGGAGCCTGATGTTTTCAGAGGGCCTGTGCCAATTAAATGCTTGTGCTTCTTTCCAGGGTCGCAACAAATCTAGTGAGGCGCCTGTGTGAGAGAGGTAAGTGTGGTGCCTGGATGCTATTCCCAACCATCACAGGCCCTGCTGGCATCCCAGATATGTTTGGGGTTGTGACAAAGCTGTCCTTGGTGCACTGTGGTGGCAGCTGCTCTCATAAGGCAGACCCTGACCTTGTTGGCTGTCTGCACCCCTACATTTCAGCACATTGCCTTCGGCTTTTCAGAAACGCCTCCGGATGCCCTGATACTGGAATCTCCATTCACCAACATACGGGAAGAGGCACGAAGTCACCCCTTTTCTGTGGCAAGTACACAGTGACCCTCACACTAGTGGCATGTAATTAATTGTATGCTTAGAAATTAACCATCAGAAGTGCTGTAGCTGAGCTAACTGCATGGCTTATGGGGTAGTAGTGACATCTATAAACATCAGGGGTAAAGAGCTACACTTAGGACAACTCCTGGGACACTAGTTCAATAAGCAGTACCAGAGCCATGTGTGGAGCCTGCTGAAAGAGAACAGAAACTAGGATCAGAAAGAGCAGTAAATGCAGGGAGGGTTAAGATAGACTCTGCTCTCAGCAGTGGACAGCCCATTCTTTTTGTGTTGTAGCTTCTCTGTTGCAGGAGGCTATTCTGTGTATGTGAGCAAAGCAGTGACAGAGATGGGCTTCTCTTGGTCTCTACCCCATCCATGTGGACCCTTTTGTACTTGTGTGGTTTCCCTGTTGATTTCACTCTGTGGCCACCTCTTCCATCCAGTATGGGAGAGAATTGAGCAGACACCCACTCCAGGTGTGAGATGCAGCCAGACTGGCTGAGGTGCCCTGGGCTAGAGCTCTTCCAGGAAGACTGTTGCCAGCAGTCCTGCGTGATTCCTGGAGACCTTGACCACGCAAACACCTGATGTGCCTGCTCCTGAGCAGGCTGGTATGATGAGCCTGAAACAGTGGAGGAAAAATAATGCTGGTGGAAACATGGGCCATCTCACTGCATAGAGCGCAGTCAGCAGCCAAGGGATGTTACCAGGATGGCAATGGCCTGCCCTGTTACTGCCCTGTTACTGCTGTTTGTATAACTGTCCTGCTGGGGCCTGCCACTAACGCACATTTTTCCTCTCAGATATACAGATACTTCCCTGGCTTTGACTGGTTCTTCCTTGACCCCATCACGACAAGTGGAATTAAATTTGCAAACGATGAGAAGTGAGTTCCCTCTTTGCTGGGGTTTCAGCTGTGGCTGCAGTGAGCCATGGCAAGCATCAAGTAGGGTAGACATCAGACTGGCTTTTTTTTATGTGTTGCAGCATTACACTTGCTGAAGTGATTTCAGTTACTCTCACAGCCCTGAGAGCAGCATAACTTTGCACTGTGGAGTTCTTTCTTTTTCAATTGTTCTTAATAAGGACAGATGCAACAGAGAGCACAGACTACCTGGGGATATACAGATTTGGGTCATGTGATTTATGCTTTTCAAGTGTATGTTACACATTAAACAGTAGCATTGGAACCTGAAAGGTTTAGGAAGATTTCTTTGCTGTGCATTTGCATAAACCACCGTGCCTGTAATCACGTATCTTTTTACTGAGTCTTTGATTGAAGAGTCTGAGCATTTGTGAATACGATAGTGAATACAATAGTGAAACGAAAGAAGACCTTGGTGGGGATTATGCTTTACAGTGTGGTGAGCAGCACATAGTTTGTATGGTATAAGCAGCAAATAGTTTTTATGAGGATACCTTTCATTAGTAAATTTTCTACAGATCGAATGAATGGTGCCCAGATAAGTGTTTTGATTTGCACTTAATAACCCACAGGACATGTTTGTCATGACAGTTTTCTTAAAAATGCACATGTATTAGTGTTAGAGAACGACGGGATTGCTCTAAGCCTTTGTGACATTGTTGTCTGTTTTACAGTGTGAAATATATTTCCTGTTCGCTGCTTATCCTTCACGCTGAGGATGATCCAGTGGTACCATTTCATCTGGGAAAAAAGGTACACATGTGGCTGTGCAAACTGATCTGGTGGGAGGAATGGATATGGATAGAATAACATCCCAACCAGGCAAAAAGTCACCAATAGAAAGGTGTGTGTAGAAACACATAGCCCAAAGGGACTGCAGATTCTGTGCTGTTGGAGGGGGCCAAATCAATAGTGAAATGAAGCTAGAACTATCAAAGCTGCTCAAGCCAGGGCCCATAACCCAACCCTGAGAGGGATGCGGGTTTTCAGTAACACATGTCCCTCACCTGCCTCCCCTTGCATTCAGCTTTACAACATTGCTGCAACATCACGGAGTTTCCGAGACTACAAGGTGCAGTTTGTTCCGTTCCACACAGACCTCGGCTACCGGCACAAGTACATCTACAGGAGTCCAGAGCTACCTCGAATACTGCGGTAACAGCCCAGCTGACTGGGGTCACCTCTGGCTTAGAGGGGGCTGGGGCTTGGGGCTTAAGGTGACATGCACCCATGAGTAAGAGAGATGTATATTGGGCAGCTAGAGACTCTTTGGCCTCCAGAGTGGGTGAGACACTTGGGCTGGCTTAGCACAGAGTCAGAGCTCTCCACCTCCTTGCAAAGCAGGTTTTGGGAAGGGGAGCCACAGAAATCTGAGAACACTTCTCTGTGCCGCATTTCTGCTGTAAGCTGGATGCTCTGAAGAAGTTGTTTGCAGAGCAGTTGCTTCAGCTTGGCTCCTTTAGTGGGAACCACTGATGGGTGTGAGAGCAAAGCTCAGTGCTGTCCCCTGTGCAGCTCAAGCTGCAAATGCTTGCATTTGTATGCTAGTACTTGTCAGGGGAATGGGAAGACCTGCAGGGTGTAGCATGCACCAGTATAGGAGAACTGAGTGTCACTGCTGTGTTATTTTCTTTCCTAGGGAATTCCTGGGAAAATCTGAACATGAGCATCATCATTGAAGAATGGCTGCTTGTCAGCACAGAGATTTTCCTTTCTTTTTTCCTTTCTCTCTCTCCTTTTCTTCCCTGCTCCCTGTGGGTCAGTCAGCCATTCTTCCATCCCTGGCATTAGAGAAGGTCAGGGATTTCCACTCCAGTCCTGATCTGTACCTTTGGCAACTCCAGCACCTGTGACAGCAGAAGAAGTTGTTGGCTTCTTTTTTTGACATGGACGGAGGGGTGATAACAACCCAGGAGCCAGTACCAAATCATGAAAAACATCAGCACAGCAAAGTCTGGCCATCCACTGAGGACAGGTGTTCCTAGGACACTGTCATGACCAAGGATGTTTGTTTCACTTTTAAACATTGCTGCTGGTTTTGGATCATGTAGAGATTCATTTGTAGGTGAATGGCTTTTGCCATGTCTCCATACCACAGTTGTCCTGCTTGGGTTTGAGGTGTTCTCTTTCTAGAAAATGTGTTGCCTTTCCTTTTTGCTAAGTGGCTGTAATTACAAATATGTGGTAGATCCATGTAGTGAAAGGTATTTTTATTTAGCTCGTCAGTCACAATGTGCTGCAAGTGTTGGGGTAACTGAACACATTTGGAAATAAAATGAAAGGGTTTTTTTTTTTGTCCTTCCATTTGAAACATCTATTTAATGGGAAAGGTTAGTGCCCTTTTATCTTTCCTATACCCTTTTCCTTCTGAACATCATTTCTGCTCCCATCCCTGCTATGCTTTGTGGACCTCCTACCCTTCTTCACATGCACTTCCTGTTAGGATTGAAATAACATGTATATAAATTGCAAACTTGGGTGTTTAAGCCAGAAAGCATGAGATTACTTTTTTGTTTGATCTCCCCTTCCATGAACAGTGTGTGCCTAGGCTGTGGGAATGGATGTCTTCCATTTTCCCTGTACACACCCAGACAGCCACGTGCTTCCTTTTCTGGGAGGAAGGGCAAGCGTGTTTTTTTTTTCCCCTCAACTACTTTTTAACTTCTTAGGTCAGGTTTTCTGGTTCCTGGTAGCAATGCTGTTCCACTGTAGTTAAAAGCAGGCAGTGGTATGTAGTTCTTGATGCAAAAATAAATCTGGGGTGTTGCTCCCCATCTTTCCCTCCTCCCCCTCCCTTCTGTGCACTCCCAGTAGCACATCTCAGCCCCTCTGACAGCCATGGCCGAAGCACATTATCCAGGAGACAGAAGTGGAAATGAGCCTTTCTCACAGGAGAGGTTCTGGGGATGTCCTTGCCCTGCTTGGGGCTAACACAGGGGCTGGTTTATGCCACTGAAGAGCTCTGCACTGAGATGGGAGAGGGTCATACACTGACTCACTAGGATCTGGCCCTGCCCCCCATCAGTCTATACAGACAGTACCAGGTGCTGTAGGTTTAGTCATTAATGTTCAGAGTGAATTGTGCTGCCTCAAGGGTCTGTTCAGGGGTGTACAGCATAGTATAAACTGCTCAGCATGCATTCCAGTTATATCTGCAGGCTCATACTAGTTGCAAAAGAGACACTACCTTGTTCTTGTACCAAGATTATTCTGCCATTAGCGTGGTTGTCCCAGAGGTTTCTGACCCCTGATACTCATAAGCTAGTTGTGCCACTTAAATACAAGTGCATCAAACGTAATTTATTGCACTGACAGACAAGAAACAGTTACCTGGCTCTAGAGAGTAATATACACATTCCAGTTAATGCTGCTGCTGGCAGCTGGCTTGGGGCAAAGCGCAGCCTGAGCTGGGACCTGGCTGGCTGCCTTCCCCCGGTGGGACAGAGCTGGGAGTCCAGCAGGAGAACTGCTGGTGTGGGTCATTCCAACACCGCCATTCCTGTTAGTAAGCCAGTGATATGCTTGGAAATTTAAACTGAAATGTTTATCTAAAAGTGGTGTAGATTTTAATAAAGGCATTGACTGCTGGTAACTTCAGCTTTACCAGTTTTGTCTGGCAGTTTTTGGGACTTTTTGCCCGGTTGAACAGGTCAGTGTTGTCAGGGGTGTGGCAAGGCTGCAGTAAGGCTGTGTGTGCAGCCGGGACTGGGCAAATCTTTGTGGCTGCTGCCAGCTCTGGGGGGAATGGCTCTCCTGGAGCCCATAGGGACTGTACTTGTAGTCTGTCTGTAGCTGAGGCCCTGCTTCTCCACAGGAAATGGCGGAAATGAGAGCTGCCTGTGAGATTCCTTGTACAGGAGCCCTGTGTGCCATTTGCAGGGTAAACACAACACAGCGACTCCCATCCCAGTGCATATAGTCAGCATGTCCATGGTACCAGTAAATAGCTTTGGCTGGAGTTAGCCTAGTGCAGCTACTGGTATCAGCTTCCTCCTGCACACCCTGAGCACTGCCAAGACTGACCACAGGCATGTTGCCCCCACGATGGTGCCAGCATCCCAGCATGCCATCAGCTGCACAGGACCACATCCCATGAAGCCACAGCTGGGGAAGAACAGCATCAATTCAGGAATCATGGCCTGAACTTGTTGCAGCCTGAACCCAGAGGTGTGAAGTAGTCACCAGTCAGTCCAAAGTCAAACCAGCAGGTGTTCAAGTTGTTTTAATGATCTGGTGTCACACAGGGGAGTACTGGTGCACTATGCTGCACTATTGGTGTTAAACTCTGACCCCAGCACTGGGAGGGGCGCATGGAACAGCATGACCCTGCTGTGGAGGAATGCCAGAGATCCATGTTCACCCCCTGGGTAGCACCCAGCCCACATCTGTACCTGGCGAGCCAAGAAGCAGAAAAATCAGCCACCCATCTGGCAGCAGTAGCTCTGGTAGCCCTCTCTATGTAAACACGGAGGCTAAAAATCCTTGGAGTGGTTACTGGGCCTTTAGTTAGCAAAGAGGTGTGGTAGGAAACTACAGTAAGCTCTGTGGCAAGGAAGTTGCTGATCCCAGGCTCTCCTTCTTGCAGCACAGTGTTTGACATTGGTGACTGCCTTGGGCCCATCTGCTTTAACAGCCAGCCCCATCTTCTGTAGGTGTTACTGGGGAAGGGGTTGGCCAGGGAGGAAGAGTGGCCTCTCCCTCCCTTAGTTTTGGGCCTGGCAGACTCCCAGAGGAGGATGCAAGACAGGCTCGGTGTTGGCTAATCCTGCTTGTGGGGCAGGGTCAAGGAGGCCAGGCCCTTGCATGCAGGGGCCAAGGGGAGGGTTTAGTTGGAAAGCCCTTGTTATGCATTGAGCACAGCTTGGAAGACTTATCCATGGTCATCTCACTAAAAGCACTATGCAGCACATGCAGGCTGGATACATGGGTGCAAACACAAGGTCCTTTCTCCTGTCCCCCAGCTGTTGTTCCTCAGTCAGGGCTCCTCCTCAGAGGGCTCTCCCTCCTGAAGGAAAGGCCTTGGTTCTGCATAGCCGAGCCCATTTGACTGGGGGTGAAATGCAGGTGAGGCCTTCTGGGCTGGGAGCCTATTCCTCCTTCCCTCTGTGCTTGCATCAATCTCGGGGGAGGTTGGGTGGGGGGATTTTTGTGGCAGATGGCTCCACACCCCAGATTTCACGGGCGTACTCCGTGATGGTCCTGTCACTGGAGAACTTGCCTGAGCACGCAATGTTCCTGATGACTTTCTTAGTCCACTTGTGGGGATCCTGAGGAGAGGCAATGTCAGCAGTCAGTCCCTCACCCAGCTCTGTTCTGGCTCACAGCATTGCAGGGCACACGTGACTGGTTTCAATGCCATGGTGTGGGGCTGCCAAAGCAGCAAAACTGCCTTGCCCTGCCCCACGCCCACACACTGTGGTGTCTGTGAGAAGGGCTCCCCCGACTCTCCCTACTCTACTGCCATGGCCAAAGACCCCATCCCTTCCATTCAGTAGCAGGCATGTCTTACCATGAACAGCTGGTCCACTTCGCCTTGGCATTTAATGTAGGCCTCATAGTCTGCAAACACCTTAAACCTGAAACCCAAAGCAGAGTAGAGCTGGGCTTTGCCTTCTGGGAAGGACAGACATCTTCCCGTGGGCAGGCAGGGTTCAGCCCCTATGCAGGAGGACCCAGGCTGGTGGGGAAGGAGACCAAAGCAGGCTGAGTGCACCCCACCAAAGGGAATGCTTCCCAGCACTCACCTGTCGTGGTACATGAGCATGTTCACGACATCCCTGAAGCAACCGGGGTCTCGAGGGGAGAAGAAACCGCTGCTGATCTGGTCGATGGCCTGTCGCAGCTCTGGCAGGCGCTCATAGTACTCCCGGGCATTGTACCTGTGCCCAGCAGAGACAGGCTGTAGGGACCGATGCGCTTCCAGGGCCCAGCACCCTGAGAGCAGGGCCTGACTTGGCAGGGGCAGGTAAGGATGTTGTATGGCTCCTGAGTAAGGGGACTTGTTCCTGGGTGTGTCCATCAGAGCACCCTGCTAATGGCTCCTAGACCAGTAGCAGTGCCTGAAAGACTTTTTGCCCAGACTTATGTCCCATTCACAGCCACTGTGCTCTGGGCAAGCTGCATCCCTGATGGACCATCCACAGCCCAGCCCAAGGCAGAGGCTGCCTCCAGCCCCATGTTTTCCTGCTCCAGAGCTGCCCAGGGAGGAAGGTGTCTCTCCCAGAGAACATGGCTCTCCCTGCCCGATCTGGGACCTGTATATGAAAAGCCCTGGCATGTACCAACCCTTTACGATCCAGGGCCTCCACATCCTCCACTCGCATGCCAAATATGAAGAGGTTTTCTTCTCCTGCCTCCTCAGCCATCTCCACGTTGGCCCCATCCATGGTCCCAATGGTGAGGGCCCCGTTTACCATGAACTTCATGTTGCCAGTACCTGAGGCCTCTGTGCCAGCTGTGGAGATCTGCTGGGAGAGATCCGCTGCTGGGATCACTGCCAGGTGCAAGAGAGGTAGGAGTTAATCCTTGGAACACTGTGGCTCCCCACAACCAGGACAAGCCTGGGCATCTGCTAGTGGCCCTTCTGACCTCAACCTCTGCCCAAACAGCACGACTCTGGGGCCAGGCTCAGCTTTGCCATGACCCAATGCAGTTGCTGTCACTCCTGCATGAAGCTGGCTTCCTGACCTTTGTGGAACCCTCAGGCCTTCCTGAGGGACAGCCAGCTGTCCTGCCACAACAGCATCTTAGGCCAGCCAGTTCCTGGGCTTAGCTGGGACTTGCCCAACTCCTGACATATGCTTACACAAGACCAGACATACCCTTCTCGGCCAAGGAAACCCGGTAATTCTCCAGGAAGATGACCTTGAGCTTGTCCCCCACATAGGGATCGTTGTTGATGACATCACCAATGGATGTGATGAGTTTGATGATCATCTTGGCCATATGGTAGCCAGGAGCTGCCTGAAGAAGAGCAGCCCAGAAATGGTGAAGGCTTATAAAGGAGACATGAGAGATACTAGCGTGGGTCCTCACTGCAGGGAGAGTCTGGGCCTGACCTCTGCTGTTCACAGAGAATCATAGAATGGTTTGGGCTGGAAGGGACTTTTACAGGCCATTTAGTCCAACACCTCTGCAATAAGCAGGGATATCTTCAACTAGACCAGCTTGCTGGGAGCCTCCTCCAAACTGACCTTGAACGTTTCCAGGGATGGAGCATCTGCCACCTCTGGGCAACCTGCTGTAGTGCTTCACCACATTCATTGTAAAAAATTTACACCTTAGATCTAATGTAAACTGACCCGTCTTCAGTTTAAAACCACTATCCCTCATCCTATTGCAACAGGCTCTGCTAAAAAGTTTGTCTCTCTATTTCTTAAAAGGCCCCCTTCAAGTACTGGAAGACTGCAATAAGGTCTTTCCAGAGCCTTCTCTTCTCCAAACTGAACAATCCCAATTCTCTCAGCCATGATTTAGCGAAAACACCCTCATGGAAGAAGTCCTGAGCCCCAGGGAAACTGATGGGGTCTTGCTCAGTCCAGTTCATGGAGGTGTTTCCTGAAGAGCCCGACAGCATAAACACACTGGGTAACCTACAGCATGCCCAGCCAAGCCACAGAACGGGGACAGTGCCTTCCCCACACCCTCACTGAGCCATGAATGCACCGAGTCTGAAATGCATTTACCTTTCCTCCAATCATGATAGTCCTGGGCACACAGGATTTGGATGGATTACTTCTGATGCCTGAAAGAGCAGGGACCTTTCTTCAAAATTTTTCAAATTTGAAAGCTCAATTTTGATCTTAAAAAAAATAAAAAAATCCTCACAACTGAAGTTTACTTCATGCATCAGAGGTGGGCTGGGATCTCAGCCCAAGTCACGAGGACCCATCAAACTTGCAGGACCCTGAAGCCAACCAGACATCTGCTGGAGCTGTGGTGGGTGAAAATTAGCTGCAGAATCCTTGAAGAACTACTCAAGCCAGCACAATGCAGAGCTCAAATGATTTGCCTCCCTTAGGGAATGGGCAGTGGCCCAAAGTATGCACTGGGAAGTGGGGCTATAACTTGCATCAGGTCAGTCTCAACACCTGCAGAACAGGTGTGGGGGTTACCTGGGCACCAGCTGGACTGGAGACGTGGGCTGTGAGCTTTTCCTCAGAGCTCTGTATAACCCCTCAGACATTTTATATTCCCTCCTGGAGAGAAGCCCTTCATGACAGGACGGCAGAGCTAAGCACAGGAGTCCCTGGGCACCAGCTGCCATAGTTTTACATGGGGACCCTGGCAGTGAGAGGTTGGGGAACACTCTTTGTACGTACCAGCCTGTATGGACCAACCCAGGCAGGACTTACGGTTGTAGAGGGTGATAGCATGCAGGCAGTTCAGCAGTTGCCGCTTGTACTCATGGATTCGCTTGACCTGAACATCAAACATGGACGAAGGGTTGATTTTCACCTTGTACTGCTCCTCCAAGTAGGCTGCAAACTTCAGCTTGTTCTCCTGGCAAAAAAATACGAGGAATAGGCATGGGTTCTCAGGGTTTGCATCAGAAGTGAGTATTTGCTGCTGGGATGTTCCTGGGAGTATTGTGCCTTTAGCCTTCTTCTGCCCACCCTACCTCCAGTGCACATTACCTGTTTGACTTTTGCCACATCCCTGATAAAAGTCTCATTATTGACAAAATCCAGTAGCTTCTTCAGCTGGCTCAGATCTGTGATAAAGCCTTCCCCGATTTTCTAAAAGAACAAACCAAGAGAGAAATGTCCTACCCATGGGGCACTTCACGCAGTCCACAACTGCACTTCCCCAACAGAGATGACACAGTCCCACTGGGAACTGGAAGATGCAGTGTGGCCAGGAAAAGGGGTAAAGTTTTATGGTGAGGTTACTTCTCTGTGTCATCAGGGAGCCCAAGTGGAAATGGGGCACTTGCAAAAATTCAAACAAGCCTCCCTCTCTCAAGGAGCTTTAGTGGGAGGAGGGAGGATGCGTGCACATGCACCAGGGCCTCCTGGAAACTGGAGAAACTGATGGGCAGGACATAAACATATATTTAATTACAGGATGATATTCAGCCATGACATATCACAGGGTGAAGCAATAACCTGGAAAAGGCCCTGGAAACAGAGGGAACATAACTGGGGCTGGAGCTCCAAGGGAACTCCTTGCACCTATGAAGCTGCACACCTTTGCTGATACCCTGATGGTGTGTAGTCACCGCAAGGGCAGAGACCAGATCCAAATTTCTGCAGCTTTTTTTCACCAGCTCTTCATCATCAATTTTAAAGCCCAGCCAACCTCACAGCTACACATACCACAGGTGTGCACCTCCCAGGCTGTCCCCACGCACACCTGCCAGGTGTCAGCCTTAGGTCTGATCAGACAAGAAGAAGAGGTGATCAAATGGATCAGGCTCAGCCTCTCACTTCACATACTCACGACTCACCTCAGCAATAACGTCGGCCAGTCCTGGGTTGCACAGCAGGAGCCAGCGCCTCGGGGTGATCCCATTGGTCTTGTTCTGAAACTTCTCTGGCTCCAGCTCATAGAAATCCTTGAATCTGGAACATCAGGGAGCTCTGAACTACCCACCACCAAAGCTTCAGCTTCAGCTAGGCCCCCACTGTGTGTGTTCCTGACTCAGGACAGACTCTACTGATCTCCCTGTTACAGGTGTGAACTCCGCTGCCTCTCACCCTCTTCCTCAGCTGTACTGCCGAGATTTTCACCAGCTCCAAAGGGAGAGAGTCTCTCCAGCCTGCCATATCCAGCAAGGCAGCCAAAACAGACCAGGACGCCTAATTGCCCCCCTCCACAGCTTGCAGGCAAAACCCAGTGAGTGGAGAGGGTGAATGCCTTGCGTGTCCCCCAACTCACACTGAGTTCTTCACGATGTCCGAGTGGATGCGGGCCACGCCGTTGACCGCATGGGAGCCAATCACACAGAGGTGTGCCATGTTAACCCGTTTGCAGTCTCCTTCCTCGATCACCGACATCCTCCGGAGACGGTCAATGTCCCCTGGGTAAAGAGCTGCCACACGCTGCAGGCAGGAAAAGGGACATTAGTGACACAGCCATAGGACCTAGGCACATTCCCATCCTAAAGATGGTCAGATCAAGATCCCCTGAGTTCCCACAGCCTGTGACCAGTGCCATCCCTTACATCAAGATGCATTTGGTTGAGGGCATAAATGATCTCCAGGTGACGCGGCAGCAGCTTTTCAAACATGGAGACTGGCCAGCGCTCCAGGGCTTCAGGCAGCACGGTGTGGTTGGTGTAGGCGCAGGTCCGCTTCGTGATCTCCCAGGCCTGTGTTACAAACAGCAGGTTAACATACACGTGTCCAGGCCAGGAGGGGAAAGGAAATCCCCTCCTCTTTCCCCTGAAAGGTTTGCCACAGACCTCCCAGCTCTGTTTACCTTGTCCCAATCCACTTTCTCCACATCCACCAGGATCCGCATGAGCTCTGGTATGGACAAGGCAGGGTGGGTGTCATTTAGCTGAATAGCCACCTGCAACACAGACTTGCTGGTCTCAGTTCTGGCAGTGATAGGACTGGGACAGTGCATAGGGTTGGGGTGAGGGTCAGGCCCAAATCTCTTCTTGTGACACACACACTCCTCAGACCCAGTCAGAGCTCTCAGTAATGAAGCTATTCAAACTTTTCAAGTTTTGTTCCAAATTGCAAATTTCCCCTGGGAAATAGGCCCAGAGTTCATCTGTTTTACAACGCAATTGCCAGGGTGTTTGTCTACATGTTTGTATACACTTGGTCCTGAGTGTCCTGCTCTCTCTCGTGATAGGTTTGGATGAAATGTCCCCCGACCCTCTGACCACAGACTCACCTTGTCTGGGAAGGTTTCAAAGCATGTTCTCACAGGGTCTCGACACCCGAATTTGGAGGACTTAAAGCGGCGGATGATGTCCTGGAGGGTGGCAGCCACCACAAAGTACTCCTGCTTCAGCCGTAGCTCCTTGCCTTCAAAGAACTGCAAAGGGGGGAAACCACAGCCATTAGTGCTGCAGCTGCCACACCCATACCCACTTGGCAGCTAAACACCTGGAGATGCTCCTATCCACTCCGACGGGCTTCCCAACAGGCCTCACAAGTTCAGCACCTCATCAGGGCAAATGTGAATGTTTCTCATATGTCTCTGATGGGGATAGTAGCAGCAGGGACTGACAAGGGACTTGGCATTTCAAACAGCTCCCTCCAGAGAGAGCATCAGAGCCTGCCACATCCATGCTATTCCTACGGAGCCAGCACAGCTCCCTCCCTTGCTGCGAGATCCTTTGTAGGGTTTTTGGATAAGGGATTTTGGGCTTCCTGCAATAGCCAGGAACTAGGAGTGTGTCTCTGGACACACCAGCTGCCTCTCAAGCACACTGTGCTGGTCTATTTTAAAGCACCAGCACAAATGAAAGAGTGCAGGATGAAGTGCAGGGGATGATGAGCTTTTCCAACACAGATGCTAATCCATGACTAGATAGTGAGGGTTCTTCACTTTTGGACCTAGTGTCCAGTGAGTGCTTGGCCTGGGACAGCTCCTACAGTGAGAAATCACTTGAACTGGGGATGGAATGAGCCTCCCTTATGTAAATTGCCATAGGCCTTCAAGTTGAAGGAGTAATATGTCTTCCCCTTGCAGCAGGGAACAGAGCAGCTACACAATCTGGGCCAGACTCTTAGCTGCCATCAGTCAGCAGAGACCCTCTGGAGCCTACAGTGTGTTCATTGGGAATTACAGGGACAACCTGTATTGTATAAAACCAAAATAATAAACATAAGGTGGCCATGTGACCTTCCAGTGCTTGCAAACAAGGAGAAGCAAGGAATCTACAGGAAAGATGATTCTGAGCAACAAGGAAGAGAGGCAAGAGAGTCACTCACATTATCATTTGGGTACAGGACTCTGGATATGTTTTCTGCCAGGTTTCTGTCCAATACTGCCTCGATGTAGTCACCCATATTGACTGCAGCAAGAGAGAAATACACACAGCACTCCAGCAGCTCTAGAGATTCAGGCAGGTAGGTCCCTGACACCGCACTTTTCCCTCTTCTCTCAGAGAGATTTTGTAACGTGACTATTCAGGCTGCAATTAATGCAATATGATGGGAACATACATGTGTGAAGGGCACCAGAGTCATAGGAGGAGATGGGACAACAGAAAGGCACATCCCCATGTGCTTCTCAAGACACACATATCAGAAAGGACAGACAGAAACTGAAGACAGATAGCAGCCAGACAAGGCAAAACTAGGAACTGAGTGACCTGAGTCATCCTGACTAAGAACTAAGGAGAAATGAGGGTGGGCAAAGAAGCATAAAGACCACAATCACACTCTACTCCTAAAGGGTACAAAAGGCTCATCAAAACCCAGCTCAAAACTGCTGATCAAGAACTGAGGAGACCCAGGAGCTGTTACCCCATATCCCCTACACAAGTTCTCCTGGCAAGGCTGCTTGGACACACACATCTCTCCACTTGCCAGTAGGGAAGAATAAATCAAATCAGTCTAATCTAAAACCTTCTCCTTCTGTAACAGACTAGCATTGACATTTGGTGTGTTAGCTGCCCTGTATCTGCTATTCAGCACTACAGTTAAAGCCTGGAAAATGCACCTGAAGCAAGCCAACAGTAAGGTGGGCTGTGCTGCTCTTTTCCATCATCACTAAAGGATGACACTGTACAGAAAATGACCCTCCACAGAAAGTTTGCAGATCATTTGGTGATGTACGGAATACAGTGGCAGGTGGACTGTCACTGGGGGAAGGCATAGGGCAGGTTGTGAGAACATGGTAAGTGTCATGGGGATGAAAGGAGAAAGGATGGGTCCTGGTACATGAGGGCATGTGCACACAGTGCTCTGTTTTGCAGGCAGCTAGGAGATACAGATAAAGCAGGCCAGATGGGTAGTGCTGTGCCAGGTACCATGCACACAGGAAGAACTGTGTCCCAACCTGGCCAGAAGAGAGGCCATGCAGGGACAGCACTTACACTCCTGGAGGTTGAAGTCATTGGGCGCCTTTGCAGACCACAGCCTCATGGTGTTCACAGTGTTGTTCTTGTATCCTGGCACTGGTGTGTCGTAAGGCATAGCAAGGACAACCTGCAAAAGGACAGTATCCCCCTCTGGTTAGCAGCACAGTGGCCTCAGAGAAGGCAGGAAAGTGGCTGAAACCTCTGCAGGAAGAATCCAGAGGACACAGACAACTGGCTGTGGTAAGAACCTCACCTCACTAAAACACTCCTGCTGAGCTTCACAGACTTTCCTGTAATCATGGACACCAACTGGAGTTACAAGCCCATCAATGAAAAGCAAAAGAGAGTTTCAAGCAACCTGCTGACCTTCCTATACCAACTGGGGTACTTGTTAGTTATTGATCAGAGTGAGCATCCTCAGCTGCCCATTGTGATTCTGTCTGTGCTGGGGTAGAGCCAGGGCAGTTGAGACCTTTGTGTTTTCATGTGGAATAAACTCCACAGCCTGAATCCCACCCATTAGCTTTCTGCAACTTGCCAGGACCAAACCCTTCCAACTGCAGCACCATTCCCAGAGTGATTCACCCAGTATTCAGGGTTTGCTGAACCTGCCTGGATAAATCCACTGAGATCTCCAGCACCTGAACTGAACATGAGTGTGAAACTATTTGTGCAGTTTACAGCTGATGCTTAAGCCACAAGATCCTGTACACATGGCTACAGGGCACAACACTGGGCCTTCCAGCTCAGATTACACTAGCTAAGCAAGGTATGGGCGTGTTTACAAGCACACTGATGTGCCAACATCTGTGTGCCTCCAGACCTGCTGCCAACAAGGTGAGGCACTCTGAACTCAGCCTGGAACAAAGAGGCCAAGGGCTTATGCCAGCAGAGCTAAATGGTACTTGCAGAGCAAGGCCCTGATCCTGCAGCACGAAGCCTGGACCTCCTCTCTGACACTGGCAAAGAGAGACAGCATCCTCCTAAACAAATCAGTCTATACCGGCACAATGGCACGGCAGGCAGAGTCTGTCCCCGGGCAAAGATATGAGAAGCAGCAGAGAACTGGAGAAGCTGCGTTCAGAAAGCAGGGAAAACTCAGTAGGTTGGTCCTGAACAGCCTCTTTGTGCTGGCATCAGCAACACCTCTCCTCTGGGGAGAATCGCCAAGAGCTCAAGCTGCTATTACCAAGTCTGAACACGGAAACAGGCAGAGAGCCTGCCCAGAGACTGGGGCACACATCACATGAACTCAGCAATGCTATATTTGGAGACTGTGTCTTTGGGTTTTTTGAGCCTTTACAACTTGTTCCCTTAATAGCACCATCTAAAAATTAACCTCCTTGTAGAAAGCAGTGTTTGGGAACCCTGAAACCCTGGACAACCGTTAGGATCAGAAGAGAGGCATGTTGAAACGCAATGGCATTCGGTCCCCAAGTGGATGCCTGCTGCACTTGGGGACCAGAGAGCTCTGGCACCGTGCCTCCAAGATATTCACAGGGCTGTGGTGTTGAACCCCTGCACTGTTTGTCCTGGGAGTGGCCTAAGTCACTGCACAGCCTTTGACAACCAGAGTCCTGGAAAAAGACCTGGTTTACTTCTCCTCTGAGCAGGCCTAGGTGACTCTGAAACTGAGCTTCAGCTCTTGGCACTGAAGAGAATAGCTGGGCTCTGTGGCTGGGCTCTGTGACTGTGAGCTCCTCAGATAAACTGAACTGGCTCATCAGGCTGAGGGACTGCTGAACATCATGGGGACAGGGCTAGGTCATATCCCTGAATCCCAGAGAAATTAATCATCCTTCCTTCCTCCATCCTGGGCAGTGCTTACACAGGAGAGGCTGAAGCATCTTTGATCCTCTGAATAGACCTGTGCCTCTTCACAGCTTGCCTTGCACAGCTGTGAGATGGGAATGCATCTATGATGCAGCAGCCTGTGCCCTGAGCAAGCATGTGGTCCTGAAGTACAGCACTACTTCCTCAACTGTGGGAGGCAGAAGGAGTATTTGTGCTGCACAATGCCACAAAACAAGGCCTCCAAGCAGACTGGAGACTAGAAACCACACCTCCAGCCTCCCCTGACAGCACTCTGCCAGTTGGGCTTGTCTGGGAAAGAGGAACGTGCTCTGATCACAGGAATTAAACACCCACGGTATTGCCCATGCACAGCAGCAGCACTAGAACCACCTGCAAAACCACTGAGTGAGCAGAGGCCAGGAGCAGTGCAGAACTATCAGAATCTATCAGAGCTGCCAGGGTTCTCCAACTCATCCTCCAACATAAATCCAGTCAAGACTGTGGGGCTTCACCCTGGAGATCAGTAGAGAAGGAGGCCCTAACTGATTTGAAGTTGTTGAGTATCATCCCTCTTTTTTCTCAATTCCTGCTGCAACAAATCAACAAAATTTTTTTTTAATCTCAAATCCTGTAGGCTACAGCATCACTTTCATAATTGCAAGGGTAGCACAGAGAGTTTTGCCAATCTGGGAGAGAAGTAAAGCCTGAACCCCTCAGGAAGCCCAGGGTCAGACGCTCCTACTCCTCACTACCCTGCCTGGTCTCCTCCAGCCCAGCACTGACACAGGTGATGGTGGTACCTGGGTGTCGATCCACTTCACACCCTCAGGAGTGTGATCCACACGGCCGTAGAAGTGCACAGGCAGCATGTACTCTGGGCGAGCTTTCTCCCAGGGGTTGCCATAGCGTAGCCAGTCATCCGCCTCCTCCACCTGCAAGAGGCAAGTGGGGTTCAACCCATGGCTTGTGTCTATAGGTGAAGGCTAAATAAGGCTCTCTGAAGACAGACCAGTTTAAAAACAAAGCTTCAGTAAGCTGGCTTTAAAAATGGATATGCAGAGGCCTCTAGAGGACAGCTGGGCTTTCCCAAACTTAGAGGGCTGCATCCCAACTGGTATAAATAAATCAGCCTCTATGGGCTTTGCAGCACTGCTCAGGTTTAAGCCACCCAAACTGCGCAGACCACTGCACTCAGTCTGTCTCCATGCCTTTACATCCAGTTTGACTGTTACACTTGGGATGTGGCACCCATTGTTGCTGTTCCTGGCCACAAGTCACCTTCTGTAATCTAGGTCTGTAACAGGGAGGGTTTTCCCTCTCAGCTCATGACAGTGGCAATGTAGTCAAAGTGAACCCATCAGAGCCACCAAGGTTGATGTTATCCAGGAACCAGAGGGGCTGAGGCACTTGGAGAGATGCTCTGTGCCTTCAGGCATTTCTCTGCCGGGAAGTGGAGGAGGGAGGGAAGGGCAGCTCTGAGCCACAACCCAGCATGCCACCACCCCAGTTCTTTTTTAAGTAACATGAAGTCAAATACAGCGGAAGCTTTTTTCCCCGCTTTCACCATTTATAGGGCCTAGCACTGCAGCTTTTTTGTGGAGAAGGAGGAAGAAACAACCTTCAAACCTCTCACTGTTTTAGGGGGAAAAAGGTACTTTATGCTCAGAAGCAAGGCATGTCTCCTCATGGAAACCACTTCCAGACATACACTAAGGAAAACTGGGGCACTTTTTTAGCTATTTTCACTTGAAAATACTATGATCACTAATGCTACAGGAAAGTCCCTGTTTAAGACCCTGCTGCCAGGGAACCCACAGGAGCAGCAGCACCCCAGGTGCTTGCCCATGTTCCATCATGTTCAAATCCATCCTTCACCAGACATCTGCATGAGGTATTTAGGCACATCTCCATCCTTAGTCTGACTCCTTGTCCACTCACTGCCAGGCTGGACAGGACTCTGGGGTTGTTGCAGCTGTCTCACGGAGCCCCAGGCAGGGAGACCTCTGATCTCAGCCATGCCCTGTGGCTCAACTTCCACGTGATCTTGCCCGGTGATCGACTCATATGCTCAGTTTAGGAGCAGCTCAAGGCACTGCAGTGCATTTTGTGCGGCCAGGCCTTGTCCATAGGCAGAGGTGGCCACTGCAGCATGAAACAGAGGGAGAAGAGCTGACCTGAGTTTGCCAAAGTACCTGCCAACCGTCGACAATCTTCTGATTGAAGATACCAAACTCGTAGCGGATGCCATAACCGTATGCTGCCAGGCCCAGCGTGGCCATGGAGTCCAGGAAACAGGCTGGAAGAGCAGAGCAGGGTCATGCTGCAAGGAACCTCATTCCTCTCTTCCTGCACTTGCTACAGCATCCTGTGCATGGGGGTGAGGGGCTGCCACAACCAGTGCTGCTGGAAATGTTTATTAGTCAGAGGAAATCTATGTGCAGAAGGGACAGAAGGAGAATGACTGCAGCAGGACCCTATGCATATCCTGCCAAGCCACCATGAACCACCCCCCACCAAACTGCTGGTGACAAGGAGAGGTCACCAAAACACTAAATCCAGCCTCGTTGCAGTGAGAGCTCTTCTAAACTTGCCTGAGGTGCTAATGCCTTGCTGTAAGCCTGTCTGCCCAGTAAAGCAGGGCTTCTGACCCCAACCTGCTGCACCACTTAACTATCATTGCTTCCAAAGGAAACCCTTCCAGCCCTCAGTCCTGGCAGTTCTGGTAAAGATCAGCCCCAGCATTTACTCTACACTGGGGAGTTCTCATCTCCAACCGTCCCATGGGACAGGCAGACTAAAATAGCAGCCAACAATCTGTCTCTGTGATAGCTCTTGAGTGCCTCTGAGAAGTGAGAGATTTCACATCGAGGTGAGGAGAAAGGCTCCAACAGCCTCTTTCAGCTGCAGCCCTGCCTTCTGTGCTGCAAAACACACACCTACATCTCCTGGATGCTCTCACTGTGGAGGGGGCTTGTTTCTGGCCAGCCAGGAGCAGCCATGAAGGTAACATATTGCTGAAGGCCTGTGGGGCAGAAGGCAGTGGCGAGGGTGTGACAGCTTCCAGCCATACCACCCTTGGTCCCCGTGCACTCTGCAAAAGAAGGGGGCTCCCCTCTCCCTGTATTACCTGCCAGTCGGCCCAGGCCTCCGTTTCCCAGCCCAGCATCTTCTTCAATTTCTTCCAGCTCCTCCAAGTCCAAACCCAGCTATTGGAAAGAGCCACAGTAGAACATGTCACCACCCAAACTCCATGTCCTGAGCTGCTCTCCAAGGAGGCCAAACACAGACCCCAAACCCAACCCCAATGTGGGAAATTAAACTCACAGGGTTTTTGCTGCATCCCCACCACTTCCCACAAAGCATCTCAACAGCCCCTAGTCCTTGGGCAGAGCAGTTAATTAGAAAACAATTTAGCCCATCATCAAATGCCTCTTTCCTATGAACTAGGTTTCCACAGAGACTTCAAAAAAAACCACTCATCCCCTGACAGTCCCCCATGCCAGGAGGCCCTTCAACCAAACCTGCCATTGGAAACAGGATGGTGAATGGTCAATCTGGTGTGCAGGGGACCACCAAGTCCAGCAGGGCAGGTCATCCCCTCTGCTTGCATCCATCAAGTCCTTGAGAAAGGGCATGACCAGGCTGGCAGCAGTTACTCTCCATGCTTCCCATATCCTGTCCAGCCTGCAGTCAAGCTCCTTGGCCGCAGTCCATTGCTGGAAGTGGTTGTCTGCATCCACTGTTTGTTCTCTGGCCTGGGGGCCACTGCCGGATGAAGGCTAAGCATGCCAGCAGCAAGGACTCTCCAGGAGTCAAGAGGTGCTGCCTCCTGGGGGGCAGCAGTATCTCACCTTGGTGCCAGGGGCAACAGCAGGCTGTTAAGCCAACACCATGGCTGTTCCCCAAACTGTTTTCCCAGACTTCAGTGGTCTGCAACCACAAGATGGGAAAGCCTCAGGCACAGGGTGAATGGGGACACAAAATGAGGCAAATTCTCTCAGTGACAGAGTCATGCTGGATATGACACCTCCCAACATATCTGGGGCCAGAGGGAAGAGGCAGGGAGAAATAAAGCCTTTGGGTGAGAAAGCCTAAAAACTCACATTCTGCCAAAAAATGTCACTGAGCTGCTGAGAGATGGCTGCAAATAAAGATATAAGTAACCATGGCCTCACATTTGTGATTGCCTTGGTGATACCCAGCTCTGTTTTTTTCCATTTGGAAGTCATCTGATTACATCTTACTTTAAGTAAACAATTTCCCCCCTTTCTCCCTTCCCAATGATTAACTTCTCTCTGGCAACGCTGCTGCTGTGCCTTGTGTACCTGTATGTATGAAACGTAATTTGGTGTTTCGATGCTCCAGTTTCCTCTTCTGGCCCAGTTTCTCCTATCAGTCTACATCTCCTGTGGTAAGCCATCATCTCTCCTGCTAATGGAAAGCTCTTTGCAGCCTCTCACTACCTAATAACTTGGGATACTGGGTGTTGTTTTCTATATACACTTTTGGATTTTCCCATTCACTACAGGAAAACAGTGGTTTGAAAAAACCATACTCTTAACTCCAAGGCAACCAAGGGTCCCCCCACTGTCTTCTCCAGGGAATGAAAAACACTAAGAGAGAGCCAAGCCTTGTTTTGTACGGTCAAAAGAACAGAACCTTAAAGTAAAGCCCTGAGAAATAAAGATATCCACCCCTGTGTGTGGAAAAGGTTAGCCAGTACCTCAGGGGGACCCTGGTACCCCCAAGACTTTACCTGGTAAATGGCTTCGTCACAAGCATTCTGCAGGCCCAAATTCACCATGGTGTTCTGCAGAGTGCGACCCATGTAGAACTCCAGGGACAAGTAGTAAATGCGCTGGGGAGGCAAAGCAAGTAATTTATACACAGCACAGCACTTTGCTTTCACCAAAGTTGCTTCAAATCAAGAGCAGACTCAAGTATTTTCCAGAGTAGGGATGTCTTCCCAGACTGGCTCTTGGCGCCTGCTCCTGAACACCACGCACCACAGTTGTTTGTCAGAAGAATCTCGCATGGGATGCCGGCCAAGCCTCCGCCACGCATCTCCCTGCCAACAGCCTTCTATAGAAAAATCTTGCTGCCTGTTAAGTGTTTCCCTAATTAACTCAGGGCAAGAATTATCTAGGATGCTGAATAGTGTATTTATACACTGTCAGGCTCAGCTGAGGTGATGTTTACGCTGGGCTTTTAAAGTTTTCCCAGCCTAGGCTGAAGCTGATCCAGAGCCTCCTGAAAGCCAGAGTGAGACCCCTGCCCTGCTCAGGCTGGCTGGGCCCAGGACCAGCACCTTCCTGCTAGCAATTTTCCAGTGCTCCCATTGCATGAGTCTTCCTGTTCTCCCCACGCTGAGTTTCACCCTGTTGAACAAATAAACTGTCCCATGGGTGGCAGGGTTCCTGGCACAACTGTGCACAACAGGCTGCTCCGTTGTGACCTTCCAAGTTTGAGAGGAGCCGTGTCTGTGCCACGAATGCTAACGAAAGCCTGTTTGTGGGATGAGAAACAGGCTGTGCAAACTCTTGCCCTCAGTCAGATTTATTGCTGTGGATATTTTTATAAATAACCAGGAATTTTTAACAGAGCAATAACCTGACTTTAAATCATGCTTTCCCTTGGATCTCTTTCCACTGTAGCTTGGATCTTTCCCCACTAAGCAGCAGGATTACCCACTCTGCCACCTCTGCTGTGAGTCTGAAAGGGTCTGTCTATTCCCTGGTGCTCATCCCAAAAACCAAAAACATTGCACAATTGCACAAATGCTCTGCCCCCTTTAGTCTGCCACAGAAACACATTCCTAGTGAAAATCTAAGTGTGGGGAACAGTAAGCAAACTTGCTCCAGGCTGCTCTGAGCCTTGATGGGATCTGTACAAGCCCTTCTGTTGGTGCAGCAATACAGATCAGGGCACATTTGTGTGAGTAAGGATAAAAGGGAGAACCCCATGCATCAGTGTAACTCCCAGTGTATGTGCAGTCATTCCATTGTGAAAGTGCACTTCGCTTCTTGTGTCAAGGCAATATTCATAATCTTGGGAAATGAGCTGACTCAGGGAGGCGGCTGCCTGCACACTGTACGTGCCTTTCCTAGTACCTGCTCTCTATGGCTCTCCAGTCAAATACTGGATCGGGTCTCAGTTTAAATGTACTGCAGCCCCCAGCTCCTCCAGTATTGCTGTCCTGACTTGACAAGTGGGAAGAAACCCCAGGGTTCAGTTACCTGGGAGAGCTTGTCAGGTTTTCACAAGGCAAGAAACTCCTCTCCAGCCTCAAAGCCAAGCTGCCTGCGTATTCTGCAGGAGTGAAGTCAGGACACAGCTGTGCTGAGGCATGTGCTGAGACATGGAGGTGATGATGCCCACAGGGGACACCACCATGGCAGTGCCAGTGCAGACGTGGCCGCGGTGAAGTGTGCACAAGATTTAGCACCAGCAAGGTCCATGGAAGGACATGCTCAGAGTGGATTGCAGGGGACATGGCTGTGACAAGGTGCAGGGGGTCACAGTTATGGGGGTTTTTGAGGGGGGACAATGCTGCAACAAGGTTCATTGAGACAGGGCTGCAAAAGAGTTTGTGGGGACACAGTTATGGCAAACTGCACGAGGGACACAGCCATGGTGATGTCCATGGCAAGATGCGTGTGAGGGACATGGCTGAGGCACGGCTCATGGGGACACAGCCACTGTGAAGTACATTCAAGGGACACGGCCATGCTGCCATGGGGACATGGTCACGGCAATGCCCATGGGGACACAGCCACAGCAGAGTGTGAGGGATACAGGTGTGACGATACCCAGAGGGAAGAAGCCATGGCAGGATGCACGAGAGGCACGGCCACGGCAAGGGGCCATGGCGATGCACAAGGGGCCACAGCAACAGCCAGGTGCCCACAAGGGATAAGGCTGTGGGAATGCCCATGGGTCATACCTGTAGTAACACCTGTCAGGGGGACACGGAGACACCCGCGAGGAAGGCACAGCCGCCGCGCCCCAGTCCCTTGTCCCCCCGGGGCTCACCTTGGGGTCCCGCTCGTAGTAGTGCTGCTGGGTACGGATCCAGCGCCCCACCAGGTGGTCGCGCACGGTGTGGGCCAGGGCGAAGTAGTAGTCGCGGGGGGTGGCGACGTTGCGGTCCTTGACGAGGGTGAAGTGGAGGTGGCGGTTGAAGCTCTTGCGCCCCTCCGCCACGTCCCCCAGCCCCGCGATGCCCCGCACGCTGATTTGCTTCCGACGGTCCCCGTCGCTCAGCGGCGCC
>VYXB01007624.1:165508-192630 GCA_013397135.1 Pachyramphus minor
CGGGGATGGCTTGGGGGGACGGGGATGGGGCAGGACTGCGATGGCCCGAGGGGTCAGGGCACTAACTAATTTTTCAACCCACCCGCTGTGCGGGCTCTGGCGCTAAAAACCACCACCCCCCACCACCATAACGTTTTCATTTTAAATTGGGAGTTTACTGTCAGAACGGCGGGGTTCAAGTGTCCCCGATACGCTCAGCTGCAGAGCCCGCAGCCATGCACGCAGCGCGCCTCCATGCCACCACGTACTGCTGCCATGAGCCCATGAGTCAGGGCGGGCACTGCTGGCTCTCGGGGAAGCTGAGCTCTTTTGAACCACCAAAAGACCACCTGAGTCTTCTCTATACATCCATACAAATACATCACAGTTCCACAGTTATGTTACAAACAGCGTAGCATGTCCCCTCCAGCTCCTGCTGCCCCTGCCTGCGCACCGGGAGCGCTGCACTGCAGCTACCCTGCCATGGCTCAGTGCAACCACAATACATTCATTTACCACAGATGAAGCGGCACCCGAAACAACACACAAATGCATTCACCCCAGGCCCTGCATCAACCTTGCCAAGGCACAAAAGTCTGCAACGTCCAACAAGCCATGCTCAGGGTTTATTTTTGTGACTGTGTCTTGTTACTCTGACTGACTCTAGAACTGTCAAATCCATCATTATCCCTGCACCCAGTTCCCAGGCTTTGCTTGCCTAGATCCAGCAAATCTGATGTTGTCTGCCACCATCCACCTTCTGAAGGCAGGGAATTAACATTAGGCTTTAACGCTACAGGGCACACAGGTTCATGCCTCCAAGCCTATATCCAGTTTCTAGAGTGCTCCCAAGCCCTCTTCCTCCAGCAAGTGGAAAACAGAGCTGCAACTTCCATGCTGCATTTCAAAGCTGCTGCCTGTCAGCATCTGTGTAAAATGCACCATTTTTGCACACACGTAAGTTCACCTTCAAACATGAGTAGTAACATAAAAATCATCACTGAAAACTGCTGACAAACATGAAAAAACACCCTGAAATCAGGACAGTAAAGAGTTCCTTGTGGAGTGAACGTTTTCTACAGCAACTTCAGCATCCTGCAAGCTCATAGTACAGGCATATTCCAAAAAGGTGTGTTTTTCTCATAGAGATCATAGATGTCCTGCAGAGTCCCGGTTTTCCTTCCACAATGATCAAGTTTTACATCAAGCAGATGCCAGATGCTGTCAAATCAAGGCTTATTTTTTTACACACCGCACTCTGCACTGTAAAAAAGAGCTAGTGATGGAGAGGACTTGGCAGGTGGTGGGAGTAAAGGAACCTGTTTCCTGGTGACCTTCCAAATGACTCCAGAAGCCAAAAGCATGTCCTTTAACAGCTTCTCCCATGTTGGTCTTCCAAAAAATGGACATTCCCAAAAGTCTCCTTCTAGGAGCTTTAGTACTGCAGTCTATTGAGTGAGTCGATGTAATGGAAAGTGGCTCCCAATGCCCAGCTTGTTTCAACATCATCAATTTTCCGGGCAAGCTGGAAAAAAAAAAAAAAGCAAAAAAGTTAAAACGCAATTCTTTGGGAGAATCTGAAGCATGCAAGGTGAACAAGTGCTGAAGGTTATGACAACCACATGGTGATACCATTGTGGGGAGAGTGCTGCTCCACCCACAATCACAGAGCATGTGTTGTAGCAAGAAGGCAAATTGAGAACCGAGCTACCAGCATGACCACTCCTGCCTTGGCACCCTCCTGCCCAATTTCCCCCAGCAATCCATTTTGTGCATCACCTTAAAGGCTTGGCTCTTTGGGAAGCCCAGCTCTTGCAGGAGGAAGGTGATGTACGTGAGGTCCATGCAGAGAAAAGGGCTGCTTCCAGGGCTGATTTCCATGGTCTTACAAACTAAGGAGAAAAAAAATGGTGTCTGAATGCACACTGCGAGCTCAGGCGTAGCAACAGCCCAGCTTTGAAAAATCTTAAATGAATCCATAAAGCACCTCTTGTCAGTTGAGCTGTGCAGTGATGGAACCTGTCACAATGGGGTCGAAATGACATACACACATTAGGAGAAGCACATAAGCTTTGGAAGGAAGATCCAGACATTCTGTCTCTCCCCCAAGACAGCAGAAAAGGGAAAGAGCCAGGAAAAGAGCTTCCAGCTTTTTCTAATTCAAGACTTTAAATATATAAGCAACCTCAGGTGTGTTATCTTTCTTGAGCACCAGCACACAACAAATGTTGACAAAACCAAACTGAAAAACCCCAAATCAAAATAAAAGAAGAAATGACAAAACCAAAATAAAACCTTTCTCAGGATGAATTACACAAACAGTAGTCCGAAAATCAGAACAGCAATTGTTCACTCATACATAAAGTTTACAAAAAACTACCATGACAGTTTGATCAAAGCCCGAGCTGGTGGTATTAAGAAAAGAACATTTACATTAGTCAATCTGTGTAGGCAGTTCTCTCTGCAGCTGATGAAGTGAAAAGGTATGAACTGGTTTTCCCCCTTTTCTGACTAACAATCAAGCAAGTGAACAAAAAGAAAAATTAAACCAGATTAAAACAGGTTATGCTAACAGGATGGTAAGGCCACAATTATCTTGAAAGCATGATTTCAGAACAATTGTTAATTATCAAATAATTATTTACTAGTAATTCTTGAAAGAGTTTTGAAATATATGTATTATAAGATGTCTTATGTTGGCTGCAAAAGCAAATGTTAATATAAAAATAGTTGAGATTTTCAGAAAAAAGCAGAAGTGCTGGTGAGCTGCTATGTAGAGGTACTCAGTATTTCCTTAAAAACATCAGCCTTCTTAGTTTGTCACGCATTTTCCACCTGGGAATGAATTTACACGCAATAACTAGTTAGTGTTTGATTATATTTTACTCACCATATTTAGCTGCAATTTCAAAGTCACTGACAGTTAAGCTTCCTCCTTTTTCTTTATCTAAAAGAAAAATACCCTGGTCTTTTACAGTCTTCATATAAAGGCAACTGTAGATTCAAGTCATAAAAGTTGTTTCAAAATCAAATCTTGAGCCACTGAAATCAGTGTCAAAATTCAGATTGGTTTCAAAGGTAAAAGAACTTTTAAAAGATTCTGACTATAGACTGAAAAGCCTTTGTTTATGAAGAACCTTTAGCCTTGTTTCCTACAGAAACTTAGTTTAAAGACTTTCTTACTTGATCCCCATGTCTATGCTGCTCTGCCAGCGGTGCTTGAACACCAGCAGTTAACAACTGTGACAGATCTGAAGGGCAGTGATGCTCTGCACCACACTAAATCTGAAATTATTTGTAAAAAGAAACTGGCCAAGGAGAGGAGCATGTTTGTCCAAACTAACTTGTGATGTCATAATCTGCTTTTTCCACTGAACATGACAGCCTTCTGTATACCAGCATACCTCTGGAAAAGAGATGTGATGCATTTTGAATACATGTGGAAATATCTGAAAATCTTCATTCCATCTAAAAAGGTCAGTGGAGCAAAACACACAGCTGAAATAATTTTTATTGCTTTACTGACCAAGAAATTTCTTTATCATTATGAAGTTTTTTCTATTTTGGATTGTAATCAGACAAAACCGCTTCTGAAATGCAGTTTGTTTAAAAACTATTACCAAACGTTGCAGATCCTGTTTCACAGCCCCAGTCCCTTCTCTATAGAAATTAATATCCAGTCAAAATCAATGCTGCACAGCAGTGTAACAACAGACTGAGTTCCATGACAGCTTAGTAAAGCATAATGATGTCTGCAAGTGTTACCATTTATTCCATAACTGTCATTTAAAATGTAACAAAACCAGGAGCAGACATACCTATGAGACCAGCCTCTGCTGCACGGTCATAGTAGTAGGAGAAAGTGTAAAAATCCAAGTCCTTCACTTCCTCAGCTTTATGCACTTTTTTGTAGAGCATCTTTGCTACCTTATTAGAACAAGACTCATAGAGAGGCTCACCTAAAAGAAGGTAAAAAACCCCCCAGCATATTATATATACATATACAGAGAATTATATATACATACAATTTACTTAGTATCTGCCAAGAAATAGGCCCTTTTTTGCAAAATAGCACTCCATAAGATTTTCACAGACAACTGAAGTCTGCTGCTTCTTCCAGAGGCAAACACCTACCATCTTCAGGCTGGGGACTAAGTATGTGGTAGATCAGATATAGAAAGATCATTTGAGACAGAAGGGTTTTGAAAGATCTGTTCAAGGATTGCTCAAGTCCATCTGCATCACTACTAGCAGCTTTACTGACTGGACAGACACCTCATGGCACAACAGGAAAGAGCTGCATGATCTCTTTAACAGCATGGCAAGAGGAGCCAGAGAGAGGAGCAAACAGAGTCTAGTGTCTTTGCAAGAGGCTGAGAGTTTGATTTACTCTGCTAATCACAGCTGGCCTAGATAGGAAGAGTGATAAATCACTATACCTGCCTTCTGTCCTTTAATTTTGTACACTATCTCAGCATGTTGCCATTCGGATTTGAAGCCAGGTGGTAAACAAGGGCTGATCAACTCCTCCCCTTCTGCTGCAGAAGTAAAACAAAGTCACATCAAACAAAACCATGAAGAGTTAAATTCAGAACCCTCACCCCCAGCAAGGCACCTCCATGGTCCAGTCACAGCTCAGACGTCCCATGTCCGCCTCCCACCCAGGGCTGGCAAGAATCCAAGTCTCCTGGGATCTAGCAATGTCACCTCCTGCATTTGTCTCAAATGCACCCAGCCATAGCGACAGGAGTCCACATGCCACTCAGGAGCCTTGAGCCCAGTAGGAAGCAGCCACACAACTCCTCCCCCCACTGCCACCCTGTGCTCAGAGCCAAGACTTGAGCACTGCTCATAACTTACAGGGTTTTCCCTCAACTCCGCCCAAAATGGCAAGCCTTGCTGACATCAGCCCAAGTCCCAGGTAACTGCAAAGGGATAAAAAGCCCTGTGAACAACAAACATCATTCCTCTGATACTCCACTGACAACCTGGCTGGGACATGCCAGTCTGCTCTACAGAGTTATAGCAAAGTGGCTCAAGAGCAGCTCATGTACGTAAGAGGAACAGTGTGACAACCTGCTCTCAGATTACTCTCACCCAGAATGATAATCGCTCTCTGAAAAGCTCAGGCAATAGCTGGCAGCTGTAATCTGGCTTGTGAAGAACTGGCAATGGTATTCCAAAGGCAGCCCAGCCACTAGCACATAGAACTGACTCTTTTTGAGGCCAAACATACCCCACAGCAAACACACGTGGGAAGAAGCTGCTTATCTCTGCCCAAAATACTGGGAGCAAGGGAAGACAACAAGGAGGAAGGAATGACAGAGACAAAGTGCTATGAACCGACTCCAATCCCCATTTTCCATTCTCTTGTGCCGCTCAGTGGTGAAGAGGTAAGAGTGAAGCTGAGCCTAGGAAGGAGGGAGAGGTGGAGGGAAGATGTTTTTGATTTTATTCTTATTTCTCATTATCTTACTGTTTAATTGGCAATAAATTAAATTAAATTCTCTAAGTCAAGTCTCTTTTGCCCATGACAGCAACTACCTCCCTGTACTTATCTTGACCCATGAGTTTTTTGTCGCATTTTCTTCCCCCTGTCCTATTAATGGAATGGGAGTCATAGAGTGGCTTGGTGGGCTCATGCTGGGCAGCCAAGGTTAATCTACCACAATCACGTGGCTCAAGTGTCTCCACTTCTTCCTGGTATTCACTGGCAAGGACCCCAGTTCAGAAAAACACCTAGGTCTCACTGGCTTCACAGAAAGCTTTGATTTGTACAGTGTGCTCTCCTTCCCACAACTAACCTGTATGAATACAGCTTGTAGGTGTGGTTAAACATCTGAAATGAAGTTATGTGGCCAGTTGGTGATGTCTGGAGAGTTTCCTGGAGGGACAAAAAGATGTCATTGACAGATTTCTGCCAGCCAGCAGCAAACATCAACAAAGTAATCTTCCAAAACTTAGGAAAAATGTGAAGCAATCCTAGCATGATTTAGAGAGAAATTATGAATTCACAAGTATTTCAAATTGATGGCTGATATGCAAGACAACCACAAATCCCAGAGCTAGCAGTGTCTTCACATGACAGGCTCTACACTGGTTACATTTCTATTTGTATCCATACCAAAATGCTGTATAAAATAATTACTTTAATTAAAAGGAATCCTTATTCCAGCTCTTAACTGCTTTTGTCAAGAGATTACAGCAACTGCCTCTTCACATGATCCCTACTACAGAAAACTGCAAGCAAACTAATACAAAAGCCAGGCACCCATTAACTTCCTACTTGAGTGGAATTAATCTGTGAATTTGCAAAAGCCAGAGGAAAAGCACTTTACTGTGCTTGCCAAGGAACAGAGTGAGGACCAGCCTGTACTCTGAAGAAATGAAAGGATAATTATCTAACACACTTTGCAACGTGTTCCTCAAGTGCATTGGCACTAGCACATTCGTGGGGAGCAAAGGTCAGGCCACAATGCTGTTCATGCTCCTCATATCTTAACACAATCTCTGTGTCCAGAATTTCCACATCCCAGACCCTTCACGTCCCTTGTCATTCTGTTTTAACAATGCATTTCTTGATTATCCCAGGCTGGACACAGCATCCCATGCCTCTGCTTTTGTGCAGCTTTACTAGGAACACTATTTCTGCTCAGGCCATGGCCTTACAACTTCACATCCACAGGGCTTCCAGCTCACAGAGCACCTATAAAAATGCCACACCAGGAAGCTGAAATGACATCAGAGTATATTTTTTACTGCATAACACCAGTTGCTCCTTAGAAAGCATTCATTTGCAACTGAGTGAACTCAGGAAAATAAATACAGGATCGAGAAGGCATCTTATTGTGTTCCTAAAACACACCGTAGGCCAAATGTTGGGACTTGAATTCGTTAACAGCATTGCTGCTTTTTGAGTTCTTCATTATAAGCTGCACAAACTGAGAGTCAAGGATTAAGACACTCACGTGAACGTGGTATTTTCCACGAGATAAAGCAGCCCTGGCAGACTCGCCACATGCACCACCAACCCACGGAGCTGGACTACGACGATGGACAAAGCGTTGTGAATGCCCCTGTGGCTGACTAGAACAAGGCAGATGTGACCGAGTGACCTGGGTTTTTATGTCTCAAATGTGGCTTCATGTCACACTGACAAACTCTTGCTCTGTTTCCAAGGGAAAGAAATCTGAGCAGTTACTGATTTCTGCATCAGCATTTCCCAACCATGTGCATGCTCACGTTACCTCAGTGCGAGGAAGGAAGGTGATCTGTGTTGATCCACCACCCAAATCCAGCATCCCTACACTTCTCTTCTGTGGATCATCTAGTCTACCTGAAATGTGTGACAGAACAGAGAAATCTGAGGTGGGCACTGTGAGAAACTGGCTAGGAACAAAACCAGAAGTACAGTGGAAAAGAAAGAGAATAATCTAACTCCACTGTCAGCTTTCAGACAGCACTAAATTATACTGTTACCTACTGGGCACTGATTTTGGCTTTATCAGACCTGAAAATCTTAAAGTGACAGAGTTCCTCTTATTTCTCTGGTGGCTGTTAATGTCCTAATTACAGCAGCTTTGGTTACTGCATTCCTAAACATTTCTCAGTGCATGCAAGGACCTTTTACAAACCCTACTCCGGTAACCACTTTGCAACACAGAGGAATGTGGTTTTCTTGGCCACCTCTCCCTGATCCCTTAGCAGTATTTTGCAGTTTCCTATGGCCAAAGGGATGACATACTGAAAAGAGCTGTCCTATTAGACTCAGCTCTCTTGGAATTCTTCCTGCTGCCAGCCAAGACCTCTCCTCTCATCTAAATCTAGTTCTTCTCAGTTAGGTCCCTCAAATGCACCTTCTTGACAAGGACAGTTTGTGCCAAGTACCTCTTTCTGATATTTCCTGTGGGCATAAAAAGCTTCAGAGCACATTGCTTCACACACTGTGTGTGCTGAACAGAGCACTTGGATGGCAGACTGCATTACATATTGTCAGAGAGGTCTTCAGCTGAGTTTTCTCTCTACTCTTCAGCTACCTTTTTCTCACTCAGCAGTGTAAACACTTGGGGCATTTCTACATTATAAATCTGTAAGAAAGTAGTATAGCATTTTCTTTTACTTTGTGCAGCTGCCAAGCACATCTAGAACATTCACATTAAAAATCTGGCCAGAGTCACAGCAGACTCAAAAAGGAATAAAATGCTCTGGTACCCTACAGGGAATTGAAAGAAAAGCTACATTAAACATCTAGGGAAAAAGATTAAATGCCTCACTCTGTCAAGTAAAAGGCCAAAATCCTAATCACTTAAACAGGCCAGGCCAAAAATAACTGCTGACTCATTCTCAGATTCTTCTTTCCCCCATTCCACCCCAATGAATGAGCAAATCTCACATAGGGGCAGAAAACAGCATGAATTTCACAGTATCCATCATATCTTTATGCACATGCTCATGTACACATACCCGTTAAAAAGTTTATTGTGATCCAGGCTGAAATACCTAATGAGGAAAAGATTCAGAAGATGCACTGTTAAATCATACCATTTCGTTTTATCTCACAGCAGTAACAAGTAAATTACATTTCCAGAACTGTCAATGGCTGTCCAATACCAAGGTAAGACACCTTGAACAAAGAGAATTACCTTCTCTATCAGAGCTTTTGTCATATTTGGGAGAGAAGCCGCATGTATGAAATGCCTGAAGAACTCTGTATTCCACAGGTCAAAAAGTTAGGCAGTAAGTTATAAAGGCTTCGGCTCTTAGTTAAAAGACAACAAGATGACTGAGAGTCACATTGTTTGTCTTCTAAGAAAACATCCACTTGTAGAATTTTGTTTGATATCAGGCACTCAACTTTCCTTTTGAATACTAAGAATTTTTATCTTTCAGTGTTCTAATTGTTCCTGTTTTCCTCTAAGCAATTTTGTGACCTATGCCGTTTCTGTCCTCTTTTTGTTTTATAAACCGTTTCTCCATAAATTAGGTGAATTAGTGGGCCTTATGTTAACAAATTCAAATATTTATTAATGTGGTTAAAACTCAAAGCATTCTAGGGAGCATGGCCCATTTCAACCCTTGGCTGAACCAAGGCTGTCACTGTTATTAATGATTTTAAAACAAAACAAAAAGAAGAATTACAATGTCTTTCTTCTATTAAGTAGCAAAAAAAAGAAACTCATAATCAGCTTCACTTTTTTTAAGTTTGGTTTCTAAGTAGATTTAAAACACATTTCAATGCTTAGTTACTTAGAATTTAGACGTCCTGTCATCAGCATTTTTGATGAATGTCAACTTACTTCAGCATGTTTTCTTCTTTATATAATATTTTTTTCAGATTGAACTCACAATCCCACTCATTAGATCGGTTATAACCAACATTATGACCAAATACTTCCAGAAAGCTCTGAAAAGTA
This sequence comes from Pachyramphus minor, assembly GCA_013397135.1. Classification (NCBI taxonomy): domain Eukaryota; kingdom Metazoa; phylum Chordata; class Aves; order Passeriformes; family Tyrannidae; genus Pachyramphus; species Pachyramphus minor. The sequence goes on from VYXB01007624.1 coordinate 174,901, forward strand.
CTGTCAAGAGCAGAGTGTGCAAACTTAGCTGTTGAAGACCATCTCAACAGGCAGGTATTCAGGAACTTTTCTAGAAGTGCTGACTGCACAGTGGCTTCCTGGTGATCCTACAGGAATTGCCCAACATTCAGAGCTTTCAAGATCAGGACAGAGTTCAGGACTTCAAATTGGAAAATGTAGCACAAGATCTCTTTGGCAGGCACTGCCTGTGGCAGCATAAAAACTGTCAAACCTGCTGCTTGTGGGTTCCCACTACATCCTGTGAGTAGAGGACTTGTCACAGTGCAGGAGGAGTCTCCAGGATTGCAGGAGTCTCCACAGGATAGCCTACCTTCATCGGTTCCATTCATTATTGACACACAGTCGTCCCTCACAAAGAAGGGGGAGGCCTGAAATATCTCCTTCACCTGTAGTTCAAATAAAAGCTACATTCAGAGAAATATTTTTTCAGCTGGAAAACAAGTTTTTTAAAACTGCAGTTTTACACTGTTGCCCCTCTTCTTGGGCCAAATCCTATCTGCTGCTCACCACTTTGTTTGAAGTTCCAAGAGTCCAATAAGCATCATCTTTACATGTGGGCTCTGCAGTTTGGTGCAGAGACAGGAAATGGATGTGTGGGTTTTCAAGGATGAAGACTGCTCAGAAATGCCATTAGCAAGGAATGGACATGGGTAGGAAAAGGACTCCAGTTTACTTTGCTGCAATTGGCAACCCCCAGGGTATCTTACATGCATGGGAAAGGCAGGAGATGGACAGCCTAGCTTTCAGGAATGACCCAGGGAACTGCATTTTCAACAAGAGCATGTTGGCTGATAATGATCCTCTATACCCTATCGTATATGAGGCAGCAGAGCCCTAGATTTGCAGGGTCCTCTAAAGTTTCAGCTGAAATTCAGTGTGGAAAAGAACTGGCCAGGCTGTAGGCAGCAGAGACTTTGGTTTCAACCACATCCCATTTCTTCCTTCCAATTATTGCTTATAAATAGAGTACACTCAGTGCACACTTAAAAAAACATTTCCTGCAGCTCAAAGGTCTAGAACATGTTTTGTTTATTTTTGTAATATTTTAAAATATTAAATGTCCTTTACATGCCTATAAATACAATTTACATTATTTTCAATCAATATAAAGGAGCAACCTTGCAGCAGCAGGTTGACAATGTGGCCAATCAAACAGCAGAGAGCTTTTCTCAAAATAGCACCATCCTGGTCAAACCCACCACCAAACACGACCAGTAAGAACAGGCCTGTAGTTACTGTTGGTAGGATCTCACTGCATTTGTTATGTTTTCTATCATCTCCTTGTTTACTTGGAGCTGCTATCATTCCTCTTGCTTGCACTCACACAACTTTTCACCCAAGTGCTTTTGAGATCAGGTGGCTCTGCACAGTTTTCGGTGTTAAACAATGGGAATTGACTCATGTACACAAAAAACATGCACGTTACACAGAATGGACCACAGTTTGCTTATAAAATTTCTGGCAAGTAAATGGAAAAACAAGAAATAGTACCTTATCCAGCAACTTTTGAGCTTTCTCTCCTGGCAGCAACCGTAGGCCAGCTGTAGCTTTCAGGACCAGAGGAGTAAACTTCCACAGCTCCATAGGAACTTCCTTCTTTGCCACCTCCAGGAGCTCTTCTATTCCCTGGGCACTCTGTGAGCATAAAAGGAACAAGAAAAGGCATCTTAAAAACTCTTTTGAAAGGGCAAAAGGGTGATCAGAGACTCAATTCACTGTAAATGTGAAATAGAGACAAATTAAAAGCACAAGGGGACTGGAGAAGGTGTAGGACTCACGATCTCCTACAGCCTGAGTCCTTGTGGATGTAACAGAGATTATTGAGCTACAGGTCAAAACCCGAAAGAGTCTCTTTTTCAAACAGTGACACAGAACTCTCTGCCACTCAATGTTTTGGCTACAAAGGGTTCAAAAGGCAGTATGACAAATTCTTGGAAAACAAAGGCTTTTGGAGCCAGTAAAACACTATGAGACAGGTATAAGTCTGGTTCAGGGAATGCCTAAATTCCTGCAAGTTTGAAGGTAAGAGAGACAAAAGAAAAGTCACTTAAATTACCTTTTCGACATCATCAGCATATGCAGACAGACCTGGTTTCAGTGCTTTAAACGTCTCATGGGTTAATTTGGGAGTTTCTGTTCAAAAGCAGTATTCCAAAATAAATAACGGTACAAATAATTTTGCATACTCAAAAAGAAAATCATTTAACAAATTACATTACTACATGATAATGGGAGTCAGTTGAAGCCTCTGTCTAATGAACAATCAGCAGCCAGCTGACCTCTAAATACAGCCCTTCCTATGGAATTAGATCCTGAGAAAATAATTTTTAAAGTCATGACTGGTTTTCAGGTGCTGGCGTCCACTACACTCATATTCTTCACGCATATCAGACAATGGTGCAACTTGTCTTTGAGGCCTTACAGCATCCATGTGCAGCTTTTCAAACTGCATCTGTAACAAAGACTCCAAATTTCAGCAAGCTCTGTTCTGACTAAACTTGGTTCCAGCAAACCCTAGTGGAAGCTTTTCCACTATTTTCACTAACAGCAGAGGGAGCCAGACTTAAACATTTCGAAACCTGTAGCACTATATGCACCTGCAATCAAGACAACACGAGCCCGACACATCCTGTACCCAACTTCTAAAAAGTTTGCTGCAATATATTCTGAAATTATTCACTTCACTGCAAGGAAGCAGTAAAGACTTGAGAATACACTAAAAGAAGGAAATCAGTGGACTGTTCTTTAACACCTTTGTTGGCTAAGCCTTACAACAGCCCATTATGCAAACCTACTGTGCTCCCCAGAGGTCAACCACACCATACACCACACTGCTAACCCTGAAAACCTTCAGGTCACTTACTAACAACATCCACACAAGTTCTTTGATCTTTAAGACTTTTACAAATAGGAGCTGACAACATGTAAACAAACGAAGCTTAGTGCTCCAGAGGAAAACTGGAGATTTTTTGTACACTTCTGTCTTGTTTCTCAGTAGTTTCTGTCCAGAGGCAAGACACAGCAATTTTAATCAAACAATTTGCAATTTTTGTTTTACAGTTTAAATCCAACACTGAAGCCAAGATGCACTAAATCAGACACTGCAGAGAGAAGCAGTTGACTACCTGGAAGACACCGGAGACAGCCAACAACCTCATTGTGATAATTTGGGGAAATAAGGCAGTTTGAATTTATAATCTTCTCTTTCACCAGTGTGATGAAAAATTGCCCTTCTTCAAGCCACCACTCTAAAAGTACAGCTGCTACTTCATTCACATACTGACATTCAGCATTTTCTTCTTGTTGAATGTTTCATAATTTTACCCAAACACACATGCCTGAATCATAATATACTTCCTGATGACTCTCTAGAAAGAGCTGAAGCATGTTTGTGCAAGTAATCCCTAGAAAAGAATCATCAATTATCTGCTCCATAACGTTATGGAAGACTTAATCCATCATGCAATAAGCAGGACATACCTCTTGGGTGCTGTGTAAATTTAAATATATGGATGCGAGTTCCTGTGCTTCCTGCGTCAAACATAATTCCATAAAAGACTGAGAGGTCTGTGGTCACTGCCTGATGGTTCAGTTTATCTCCCCTGCTTTCAGCAATTCCTTCTGTTGCTCCCATGAGTGGTTTGGAATCCAAGCGCCATTTTATGTATGCAACATAAATAGCTATGCACGCCAAAATCCCAAAAGCGAAGAACCGCTTTGACATCTTCATGGCTTCCATCTATCAGATGTTTTGTGTCTTCCCTTTATCACACAGAACAGGTGGTTCCCACATCATTCCTACATCCAACAGAAGAGAGAAAGTCTATTTTATCTTCTAAACCTGATTAATAGATCTAAGAGTATGACGCCTACAACACTGAACACCCCCAATAGTTCCAAAGGAACACACCCTCCTTCAGCACATCATTGAGATCTACAGCTAACTTTGAGGCATGGAGCAGCATAAATCTGCTTTTCCCCCATTGCTAGAGTCCTTAGAGGCACAGAGTAAGGAGAGTTCAGAGAAGCCAAATGCAGTAACTGAGGTGAGAAGGGACCTCAAGAGGTCTCTCATCCAATCTCCTGCTCATAGCATGGGCAGCTATGGGGCTCCTCCATGTTATCCAACTCATCTTGAAGAAGTCTGAGGATGAAGATCCCACAGCTTGTCTGGCACTTATCTTTGCTAGTTCCTGAATGGTGAAAGAGGTCCCAGAAGACCGGACAAGGACAATCTTTTAAAAGGCAAGCGGGAATTGAGTGTCCCTCTCTCCATGTCCAATACCAAGAAAGAAACCACAGCAAAACACACAAGCACTCACATGACACCATCCAGATGATTAAAACACAGTCTGTGATAATTTACAGTGAGCAAAATTACATATTATTTTTCCTTTTTTGTTAAAGAGTAATGAAGAGAGAACAAACCAATTGACCAAGTTGAGTTAAACAAGGTTTTGACACACATGTCATCTGTTGGTGATATAAACTCAGGAGGCGTACAGAAGGTGTGAAGGAGAGGAATTTAAAAGCAAGGTGATTACAAGCACATTGCCAAAAGTGGGTAAGACAAAAATGAAGAAAAGCTAAAACCACAGGCACAAATACACATGGAGAACAGATCAGTGTAAGAGAAAGGGAACTGTAGGCTGTCACGACACAGAAATCAGAAAGATGGCATTGCAAAAAAAAAAAAAAAACCACAACCAAAAACCAACCAACAAAAACCCCCCAAAAAAACCAAACAGAAAAATCTTTTTGGCTTCTACCAGAAGGCAGAGACATGCAGGTGGCAATCGCTGCAGGTCTAGGGATGACCATTCCAATCCTTCTGGTCTGAAAGGCCTCAACTGCAGCTACACGAGAGGTAAATGTCACAGGAAGGAGGAAAAGCCGCAGGGCTTTTCTGCCTTTTAGACACAAGCCCCACCGCAGGAAAGGGGAGACTGGAAGGATGAGGGGGAGGCCTGGAGGCGCAACCGTCTGGAAGCACTACCACCCAAGGCCGTCTGCCTGAAGAGAACTGGGATTGTCCTTTCCCTGCCTTTGTCAGGCAGGTCCCTGCCGAGATTTTCTGCAAGGGGAAATCTTCCCGCCTGCGCCGCCGAGGGCGGACGGGGATCCGGGCGCCGGGATCCGCGCACAGCCCGCCCCACAGCCCGGGCGCGGCTCACGGGGCGCCCTCCGCTCACACATGTCCCGCCGCCCTCGCTCCCTCCCTCCCTCCCTCCCTCCCTCACTCACCCACCCGCTCNGAAAATGTGCTTAAAGGAGGAGCAAAACGCCGCAAAATCAGAGAGGTATGGGGAATGGTGTTGAAAAATGTGGAATATGTCAAAATTACCTTAAGTCAGGGTGTTATTTGATGTTTGATCTTTATGTGTTTTCAAGCCTAATTAGCAAGAAAGGAGACTTAATCAGTGAAACAGACAGCAACTAACAAGCTCTAAGGATGATGTACATCCAGACGTGAGCTCTAAAGTATGATGTAAATCAAGAAACTGCTGTATGTCAGTAGAACAGGTGGTAGTTAGCATCCCTCAGCCAAGGATGTTAATATATATATTGTCAACTCAGCAAAAGACTCGAGGTCCATGTATCCTATAGCTCAGCTATCTTCATTATGGTACTAAAAATCATGCCTACAGGTGAAAAAGGTTCTGCCTGGGCAAAGACCCGTCCCCTGAGCACCTAGAATTTAGGTGGAATTACATAATTTGTATGATAATTACTAATCAATCCTAATAGAGCGGCTGTACTTGGGAGGCTGCTAACACAAAGGGTGTCCCTGATTTGTGGAATACCACTGAGNCCAAGGATGTTAATATATATATTGTCAACTCAGCAAAAGACTCGAGGTCCATGTATCCTATAGCTCAGCTATCTTCATTATGGTACTAAAAATCATGCCTACAGGTGAAAAAGGTTCTGCCTGNCAAAGTAAATGAAGATGTTGATATTTATATTGTCAACTCGGCAAAAGACTCGAGGTCCATATATCCTATAGCTCAACTATCTTCATTATGGTACTAAAAATCATGCCTACAGGTGAAAAAGGTTCTGCCTGGGCAAAGACCCGTCCCCTGAGCACCTAGAAGTTAGGTGGAATTACATAATTTGTATGATAATTACTAATCAATCCTAATAGAGCGGCTGTACTTGGGAGGCTGCTAACACAAAGGGTGTCCCTGATTTGTGGAATACCACTGAGCATCCAAACTTGCACAACTGTGAATTAAATAATCAGTGTCTCTCTCGAGTGTCTGATTATTGTCTTGTACCTTCACTGGGTAAGGAATCCAGTTTTTGTGGAGAAGAGGAGCAGTCCCCAGGCTGAGGGGAGTGGGGCAGAGCAGGGCTTGTGCGAGCAGCGGGAGCATTATCCCATGGCCCAGGGTCAATGCCACCAGGAGATGGCTGGCAGGGCTGCCAGGCACCCTCTGCACGCTGGTGAGAGCCTGCCAGGAGCTCTTGACCTGCAAGTTTGGGACAGCTCTGATGTGGCAAGTGTGGGTAGATGTGAGCAAAGGAGGCCCTCAGGTAGCTGCTCCATGCCTTTCCCCATACATTGTGTTCATTTAACAGTTTTCCTGTTTGAGTAGCTTCCTTAATGGCTCTTCTGCCATCTAGATAATTTTGTCTTTCACTAGCTAAAATTAGTCCTGCAGCAGCAGCTTTCTGCTCCAGCCCATCTGGAAGTGTGTAGAGGCAGTTTGTGAGTGAGACCCTACAACTACATGAAAGGAGGTTGTGGCGAGGTGTGGCCTCTCATCCCAGGCAACAGGTGGTAGGACAAGGGGAAATGGCTTCAAGTTGCACCAGGTGAGGTTTAGCTAGGATTAGGAAAACTGTCTTCACTGAAGGAATGATAAAGCATTGGAAAAGGTCCTCCAGGGGAGTGGTGAAGTCACCATCTCTGGAAGTATTCAAAAAACGAGCAGACACGGCCCTTCGCAATATAGTTTAGTGGGTATTCAGTCAAAGGTTGGACTTGATGATCTTCTAGGTCTTTTCCAACCTTAATGATTCTAGGTGTGAGAGCACTACAGCAAACACAAGTCGTGAAGAGATGGAGACTGATTTGGAAATCAGATGCAGAGCAGAAATCTAAGCCATGATGCTCTTGATTGCATGCAAGAGGCTCACACCCTCCCAACAAGTCCCACTGTTGCTCCCCAGCTCCATGTGTGTGCAGGTGTCTGTGATGAAAGACCTCGCTGGGGAATAAGTGCAGAGTCTCCCAGGTTGTTATTTATTCCAGCAAATGACTCCCTCATAGCAGAGTTTGGAAAGTAAATTAATTTTGCGGGATTTTTTTAAGAGTCCTGTGAGTAGCAGGCATTGAGGAATTTCAAACGATGCTTAATGTTCAAAATAAACTCCCTGTCTGTTTTACCCAGGTAAATGAAACTGGTCCTTCCTGCTATTTTCTAACTTGTTTTAGTGTTGTATAATTATTTTTTAAAGGAATCGTGCTATTAATGGGAGAATTTTGCAAAGAAAGATTAAGGCACAAAGAATTAAAATTTTTTAAGATTTGCATCTCCTCTGTGATGTGGCAATAGACTCTGTGTTTAGTTTCTATCGTGGTTTGTAAGCAAGACCCTAAGAGTGTGGTTTCACCACAAAAACCTGTTTGCTGGCAGTTTGAGGAAAAAAAACACAGGTGAGAATGCTCTGGTAATTCCTGTAGTTGATAATCCCAAAATTGCACCATTGATACCATAGTGATAGCCCCAAAATGTGGCAACATTCCTGTCAGTTGCAGCATCTCGAGCTGCAAGTTCAACAATAAGAAGATAGATTGGAGAACCTCAGGAAAGATACAGCCTGACTGCTGGGTAAATACCCTTTATCCCTGGAGCTGAGGGGAGGGTGACCCTCGAAGCTGGGTTGCTGGTCTTGGTGGGCCTGCAGCATCACCTTGTTCTGACCCACAATATGAGATGCTGACAGATTAAAATTTTACATTTTTTTATGGGTGTTGCTGTGCCAGCTGTAGATCAGTGATAACTAATGTCAGTGTGGAGGTAAATTCAATGCAAATAAACTGGTTTTCAGTTAGCTTTGGTCAGAGTCATCCTTTTTTGATAAAACAACAAAAAAAATGGGAATAGGGAGTAAAGATGCTACAGATTTTGGGCCATGGAGCTACTCAAGTCTGGAGCTGTCCATTAAAGTAAAAGACCAGCGATCCCCATCTCAAATCCTGTGGTTGTCACTGGGATTTTGGGCTGCTCACCTAGGAGCAAGTTTCCTGAAACTCAGAACAGAACTTGAGTTGCTTACATTTAGAAATAGAATCGTTACAATCTCATGCTTGTCTGAGCTTGTTACTAGGGAAGCCTGCTGCATGAGTAGCCTGTTTCTTCTTTCAGGTTGCAAGAAAACACAAATAGTTCTGCAGGGTTACTGGTGTTAAAGGACTACTTGGATTTTTTCTTCAAGGCAAAAGATTTAGGTGATGTAAGTATTGTTTTCCTTAGCAATGTAATGTTTTCCAATCCTGTGTTAAAGATGCTTCTGTCACAGTTTGCAAAGTCAGCAAAACAAGGTGATCTTTTCCCTTTTCACTAGGGAAGACAGAAGGTATCTGGAAATCAGGCCCTTGTGGAAGAGCAGGTCAGGCCAGCAGAGAGCAGTATTTTGTCAGGAACACCATTTCCCCAGGGACAGGGCAAAATAGTACAGTATTTATTTCTCTTAGTTGAAATATCTTGCATATGTGTTCATAAACAGTCCTGCAGTTAGGACTAGAGATTGCAAAGAAATGGGAATGTAATGTTGGGTTGGGGTTTTTTTCCCTTTTTTGTGTTCATGGGAACAGTTTTCCAGCTGGGGACCTGGGATGGAGCATAGGTGGTTTAAAAAGTTTTGGATTTGTTCCTGAGGCTTTGTCACATGCAGTACTGTGGTCATGCTTAGAATTAAACCATATAGTCTGAGGTTTGTAATAAATTTTCAAGTCTGATGTCTGTCAGTTATACATATTATTTATATGTACACATTTAGATTCATAGGTTGGTGTATTGTATATATCATGCGTGAGCTAGAATGCAGGTTATTGGGAACCAGTTTGGGAACCATTTGGGAAATTATCTCTGTCACTCCAGTGTTATAAGAGCAATTGTGTTGGATGTCTGAATGAGAATTAATAAACAGGCATCAAATACAAATTGCACAAGTAGGAGAATCTGTATAATTAAAAGGTTGTTTCACCAATTTTGTCATGAGTATGAGTATTATGAACAGTAATAAGATTATGTTGTAGGTAGAAGTACAAGGTCATTATTTTTGGCACAGTGTGCCCACGAACTGCACGTGATCAGCGTGTTGTTTTGTGCAAGCCAGGTAGTAACATATGCTAAATGACACTGACTGGTTCATCTCCTCCTCAGAGAGGCACATGTGTATTCAACCAGCTGACATGTGCCCAGCAGCAGAGTTTGGGCTGCTGTATGTAGACCTGGTTGCACATGTGCAGTGTGTAAAACCTGCCCTCTGAGAGCTGCACAGTTAAGTAAAGCTTCTTGTGCAGGGCGTATTTGACTTGGTGCTGCCACCGCTGCCCTTCCTGGGGACTGGTTCTTCCGGGCAGCAGCAGCGCAGGTTTGTGAAACTCAAAGGGGTGAGGAACCTGTTCCCTCAGGTTGTGGCTGGTGCCACTGAAGCTGGTGCACACCAGCCTTCCAACTGATTGCTCTGCATCTCAGTTCCCGGCTGTGTCCTGGGTCCCAGACGCTCCCCAGCCACTCAACTAGTAATGCTGTTAATAATACCACATGTTTAAGGTACAAAGAGTACCTCAGGTACCTGAGATATTCATTGGACGAATTTGGAGTTTCTCTGCTAACAACAAAATAGGAAGCCAGAAGTCCTGTCCCACAGCAAACTGAGTCGGGATTGCCTGAAGAAGAAAAATATTTGGAAATACTAAGGAAAAGTAACAGCAACTAAACCTCTAGCTTAAATTTTCATCCAAGGTCCATTTGCTCCCTTCACCTTAAAGACCAAATTATATTAGTGCTGACCTTTAGCAGAAAAGTGTGATGGTCATTGAATCCTGAACATTAAATTTGTTTCCTTGTTGCAAATCACACCCCTGTAGTGTTTGCTGTGGTGATCTGTTACCAGATCCTCCCCTTATCCCTGAGCAGAATAGGTAAGTCTGCAGTCCTGTCACTTCTCTGAAACCCCACGTGGCACCTGCTGCTCTCTGATGCCCTCCACTGTGGTTCTTCATCATTCCTTCCCAAAATTTCTAGCAAGGCAGGACTTGCCATGTACTGTGGCTTCTCTGAAGCTGCATCTGTGCCTAGTGCAGAGGGGTACGGTCAAGCATACTAGAGAGATACTGAGCTGCTATTCCCTTTGTTATGGAGGAGGCATAAATAAAATATTTCTCAGTCTCCCCTCTGGATACTCATCAGTTTTCAACAAACTCATAGAAATTAAACACCTTTGAGACGTTTATGTTTCTGTTGATTTTGGCCAGTAGTAACAGGTTCAATAATTTTGGAGGGGCAGTTCTGTGCTTGTATCATAGAGGATGTCTCCCAGGGAATGTCACTGGTGTTTTTCTTAGTGGTTGTGGCTGTAGTAGGACAAACCAGAAAAACTGAGCAGATCTCTGCTGGTTCCTCACTGCTGCTCAGAAATTAACTGTAACTTTGGAAATGCTGCCTCAACGTGGTCTTTTTGGTGCCCTACAGGCTGAACTTTTTCACAAATTTATCATGACCTACATAATTGACCTATATTATGTGTCTGTTTGTTAAATAGATTGCATTAATTAGAAACATGAATGGGAATGGCTTAGCAGTTATTTATTTGTACTGAGGTGTGTGCCTGTTGTCTGAAATGATGTATGGGAAGATCATTGCCAGACTTTCCCCCTCTGCCTCCTCCACATTTGGCATATACCATGGATTATTGAAGTTAGACATGAATTGATTCTGCTTTCAGAAAAAAAAAGTAAAATTGTTTTTATTACTCTTCTTCAAGAGGATATATCTTCCAGCATGTCTGTATGCAAGAAAATTAAGTGTGAGGGAGAAAACACAGCAAAATTTGCAAGCCCATGATTTGTAGGGCAGTGAGTAGGGGCTGAGTGTGCTTTGCACTTTGGTCACTTTATTGAGACCTTTCTGGCTGGGAAACAGCTCTACTACACCTTGCTGATATTTGAGCATTCTATAATGAAAGGTTTTATTTCTCCTTGCACTTGTGCTACACTTGCAGACTGTTGAAACTATTTGAAATCCCGGGTGCCAGTGAAATGTGGTGCGTTTGATGAAACTGCACCTGCTTCCAGCAAGTATGAATTTTGCTTTTAATGTTTTAGACTGACATCCAAAGCCTGGCTGATTTGCCTCTAGGGGCAGATTTGGATCAAGACTTTAAAACAGATGTCCCCTGCTACAGACCCCCTCAGTTGTATTAACAATGCTGTCGGGCGGTTTCCACTGCTGTGTCCTCATTCATATAGAAGGGTGTGCAGAGTGTAATCTAATTAAGAAGAATTCGTCAGATTTTTTTCATGTCTGTTATCATTGTGTTGTTAAGTTCTCCAAATTCATTAGAAATGTATCCGTCTGTGGGCTGTCACATAGCACTGTGTTGAATATTATCTGTAATTCTTCCAAGAAGCTTGTTTTGGTGAAAAAAATAGGTGGGAAGGATGAGTAAAGTGAAAACAAATTGCTACCATTTTTAACTGTTCACAATTTCAGAAATTGTTCCTTGTGTTTCATGTTAGGGACACATTTCAAGGCAGTCAAAAATACGTATTTTACCAGTAGGTTTGTGGGCAGAGTGTTTGTTCAAATATGTATATTATTTGTTTGGTAAAGTGGTTGTCAAGTGGCAGAGGTTTGTCTAGTGGAATAGACAGCCCATGCCTTTAACAGGCTTTTGTCATAATCTTGGAGTCAATTGTGAATATTCTGAGGGAGAAGAAAGTAATTTCTCATGTTTTCATTCTGCTTCCTCTGCAGAAGATTGATCCTAACCTCTTCTATAGAGCTTTTGAAAGCTGATGTGTGACATTAAGGTTCAAAACACCAGGTTTTGGTTTGCTCTGATTTAAAAAAACTTTTTGAGCATGATATTTGAAACCTAGGATAATTTAGCTTCAAACTGACCTCTTGAGGTTCCCACGCTCAAACCAGGGCCAAATTTGAAGTTTGCTTGGATCACTGAAAGCATTGTCCAGCTGAGTGTTTAGTATCTCCAAGAATGGAGACTCTTGGCGCCCTGTCCCAGGGCTGAAGGTGAAATGTGTTGCATGATACCTGGTAGGAAGTTGCTGTGTTCCAATTTGTGTCCACCACTTCTGGTGCTGTCACTGGGATCTCTGGAAAAAGCTAGTCTCCATCTTCTCTTCTTCAGGTAGCTGCAGATAGCAATTATTTCTCCTCTTTCCCTCCCGGTCTCCAGGTGAACAAACAAGTGTTGAATGGAGGGATAACGACTCTTCCCTCTCCTGCTGGCTCTCCTTTTGCTAACACAGCCCGGGGCATGGTTGGCCTTCTTTCCTACAAGAGGATGCTGCTGATCCTGGTAAGTTTGACCTGCAGGGGCTTTTCCATGGAGCTGTCCTGGGGCAGGACTTAGCATGTGCCTTTGCTGGACCCATGAGGCCCCTGTCCGCTCACCTCTCCAGCCTGTCCAGGTCCCTCTGGAAAGCCGCAGTGCCGTCCAGCTTGAGCCAGGGTACATTGCATCCTGTCTTTCAGGTTGTTAAGGAAGACCTAGATAGTATCAACCCCTGAAAAATGCTCTTAATATTCAGCTGCTATTTAAACTGTGACTACAGAAAGTAGTTCTGCAATTTGAGCAATGATTTGCCTCTTCACATAATTACTTGTTTTCACACTGATTAGTTTCATGATGAATTTTCTGTGTGAGTCATGATATTTTCAATGACTATCATATAAAGTGTATCAGAAGCAATTTAAAGTTATTACAAAGAACAGAAAACTTGCAGTGTCTGTCTTTTCTTAATATTGATATATTCTTTTGCTTGGTACCTGTAGAAATGGAAATAGGGAAATCCAGCTGCCTGCCAACTCCCTGCTATGTGTGTAACCCAAGATGTCCAATTATAAAATTAAATATGGCCTCAAGAGTTACTAGCACCTGTTTCTTCATTGTACAAAAATGTGACTGGGTCCAATTAAAGAGCAAAAACTACATCAAGCCCCATTTCAATGTGACAGTGCTGTCTGAGGCAGTACAGCCTGCTTACACTGAGCAACAGGAGCTGAAGCCACAGTGGTCTGAGATACAGCTCTGTGGGTTTCATTCTATGACATTTGCATGTCAGCTTTACAGAGAGGGATGTAAATAACAGGTGCTGTTCTTGTATTTATCTCAGAAGCTGCAGAGGAACATATCAAAAACAAACCTTGACTTTAATTTAGAGTACATTAAAAAATATGGTATTGTATCCATCTTGAACATCTGCATCAGATCTGAGTGCAGTACTGATTTGTTCTTTCCTGAATGTTGCTTCTTGTGCCCCAAGAGACAATTTTGGAGTGAGTCTTATGCCCTGAGAGCTGTTTTGGGAGGTGTTCTGCTGTCCCAGTGCCCCTTGAGGAGGAGAAATTCACTGTTCTTAGTCCTCCATGTGGATTTGCCAGACCTTGTACATTAGCAATGAATGCATAGAATCTTATAAGGAAGAATAACCATGAAAGTCACTTTTCTGCTCTAAAAAACTATGTACTTCTCATTTGTTAGGAGGTGCCTGAAGTTTTGTGTTTGAAATAATCATTGTGCATGCATGGTGGAAGGCAAAGAAGTATTCTCAGTTAGTTTTTTCACTCCTTGAACCAACTACTGGCAAATAAATATTAGTGGTAGCCTGTTGTTAGTCTTCAATCATTTATTCTTCAGGACCTTCACGACTCTTTTCCAGTATTTCTAAGCTTCCTTGAAGAAGCAAACTAATTTTCAGTGGTTTAGTTCTTATAAATGAATGTATTTTCTAGTGCACCAGTGCTAAAACTCACTGTTACTTATAAAGCACTCATATGCCAGGGTGAATGCAGAAGTGCATGGATGAATAGTTATGATCAGCTTAGAGAAGCAAGCATTAAAAATCTCTGTGCTTCAACCTGTGGCACTTGAAGAAGACTTTTTTCCAATACCAGCCTCCCTGCTTTTTGAAGACGGGGCCTTATGAAGCACCCACCCTGGGCACCCAGAAGTGCAGGCACCAAAACGCATTAATTGCTTTTGAATATAAAGTGCAGTCTATTGTGTCACACTTTTTCCTCAATAAATATGGTCACCTCTCTGTCTAACATAATTTATGAAAATAAGTCTATTCTAGCAAAATGTAATCTTAGTCTCTCTGATGAGCTCAGTTACTTTGAAATTGTGATGCAGAAAAATAACACTGTGAGATTTTCAGAGGAAGACTTTTCACGTTAGGCACCTGAGTGTTTGTTTGAGCCACCTTCATGGTCAACAAGAAACAGAAACTGTTCATTTTTTGGAAATAAGTAACCCAAACAATTTCTACTTTTTAGTAGAATGTATAGCCACGGTTGTCTGGAAGGGTGATATTTTAACAAGTTAAAATATTTTGGTTGCATATCTCTGGATTTACAAAAGCTGTTTTTTGTTTCAGCTAACAAACTGAAAATTTCATCAGTTGTAGAATAGTAGTTGAAATGCCCTAAGGGGACCTACTTCTGAAATTTTCTTAGTATTGTCTTTGGTGAATAGTTGGGCCATTTCAGGCAGTCTGTACATTGGGTCTCAACGCAGAAAGCAGTTGCAAGGAAGCTTGCCCAGAGGAGCAGGCAAATGTCCTGTGTGCAACCATGGAGCTGGTCTGAAGAGGGCTGCTCAGCCCTGGAGAGATAATGAGAGCTTGCCTTTCAGCAAAATTTGTGAAAACAGAGAGAAATTAGCGTTTACACGAAGTCTGTAATCGAAGCCAGGCATTGGAGAGAGTGGGGTGGGAAACAAGGTAACAACCTTCATCCTTGTTCATGTGGGCTTGAGGACTGAGTCTTCTGGACCAAAGAGCAGACAAGACCCAAAGCTTCACCTTTGCTACACCCCAGAGAAGCAAAGCATAGCAAAATGAGGACTTTCCCAGAGCCAGTAGAGGTTGCTTGTGTTAGGGACCATGGAGCCAGAGCAGGAGATTGGCAGAAGTCTTCTCAATAAATGTAGCTTCTGCAGTCAGCAGGGGAAGCCCTCCTTGAGGGCAATTCAGCTGTTTGAAGAGCACAGCATCCCAGAGGGATGGGGGAATCAGGTGCTGTATTTTCCCTTGTGTTCCCAGAGTAAAGAGAAAGAAAGGAGTTGACCTGGCACCAGCCGTTTGCCCACCTCCCATGAAAACCACGTCACCTCTGGCTTGTCCTCATGAATAACGGGGGTTTGAATTTACTAAGCAAAGTGATCGGGCTGCTATTCATTTCTCCAATTAACAATCAGTTGCCTGAAAAATGGGCCAATCTGTTTCTTGGGGAGCTGCATAGAAAAATCCACAAGGCAAGCCAATTAGCATACCAGTCCTCACCGTCTAGGGAATTTAATTTAGTTACTTGGTTGATCTAAGTACTGAAATATTATTGTTTTGTTATGGAGCATATAATGTTTGTTAAATGGCTGAAATCCCCCGAGGCCCATATGCTGCTGATAGTCTCTGCGTCCCCCTGAGCCGGCAGAGGCAATAAGGCAAAACTGTTTTGTCCCACACATGGCCCCTGTATTTTCCTGGCAAAACACAGCAGCTGGACGCAGGCAGAACAAACCTTCACCACCCAGGGTGGGCGGGATAGCTTCTCTCCAAAATAGTTGCACACTTGAGCAAGCCCATTGTCTGTCCAGAAAGCATTTCAACCGCCTCTTACCAGGCAGCCGCCACTACAAAAAGTACGCAGAGCCAGTGTTTGGACAACCTGTCTGCACAGTGTATTGTGCGGGGGCAATTAGTTTGCAAATTGCCCATTTGCACATCCATGCATGAATTAGTTACATTGCTCCCACAGGGTCTGTTTTTCTTACAATTACTGTTAAGGAAGGCCCATGAATAAAAAAGGTAATTTGGACAAACACCTTTCTCCCCACAAGCAGGAGGTTTGAGCCTCTTCCTCGAAGAGAACAGGCGGTGGATGGAGTCCCTAGGAGGAAAAGAGTGGTTCCCAAGGATGTTGCCTCTGTGTGTTTCTAATTCTCTAGGTTGATGCTAGTGTAATGGTGGCATGAGCTGTGAAAGAAATATATGACAGCTGCATATGCTCTGTGCTTGGAGATATGACCCCAATCCTGTAACTGAACTGCTCTTTCATTTCTGGAGAAATCTCATGTTGGGATTTTAGCAGCCAAAGAAATACCAGAGCCTGACTGATTTAATGACACTAGTTTTATTCTGGTCTGAATTTGCTGGAGCTGGTGGAGAGTCATGTTGGAAGGAAAGCAGTCTAACTGAATGGACAATTCTTCTCAATTCACACCACCTTTAGTTCTCCAGTTCAAAACCCCAAACTGCAGATCACTGCCACCTAGTCAGCAGAAGGAGAATATAGATCAGGTGTGCCGTGGTCAAGGAGCTGTGTCACCACCAAGTGAAGAAGCTGTGGGAAGAAGTGAACAGGCTTCATAGTATTCAGGCAAATGAGCAAGAGAGGCACTGATTATCCTCAGAGATGCTACAGGCTCAAGACTTTCGAGACTCTTGAACCTCCGTTGTAGTGGAGAAGCAGGTGGACTCAGAACCCTGCAGTCAAAGGACTGTGGCTCAACAGTCTGTTAAAGATGCAGGCTGAAAGTGGGTCACTGCACATACCAGGAGGAAGGTTTCTCCTTCTTCTTAGAGTTTGAAAGGTATGACTGGTACCTTCTACAACAGGTATGAGGCTCTGGAACTAGAAGACGAGACAACTTATGAGGTGAGCAGAAGTACTTCTGGGGTAGTGGGGCTTCCTAAAATAACACTGCCTGTACCCCACATCAAAATCTCCTCTGTTAAGGGGAAAAGAAGGGTAGTTGTAATAGCAGATTCCCTTCAAAGGGGAATGGGGGGCCCAACTTGCAGACTGGACCCAACTCACAGGGAAGTCTGCTGTCTCCCACGGGCTCAGATAAGGGACATTACTGGAAAATCTCCTGTCTGGTAAAGCCCTTGGACTACGACCCACTATTGGATGTTCAAACTGGCAGCGACAAAACAGCAAAGAGAAGTCTGAGGGCGATCAAAAAAGAGTTCAGGGCCTTGGGACCTGATTGGTAGAGGGATCAGGAGCACAGGTAGTGATTGCCTCAGTTCTTCAGGAAATGAGGAAGAGGATTGATAGGAATAGGCAGATCCATCAGATTGATGAGTGGCTCTGAGGTTGGTGTAATGGGAAAAATGTTGTGGTTTTGACCATGGGATCTCAACACTTGGCCTACTGACACCTGACAGGATGCACCTGTCTCAGAGGGGAAAGGAATTGTAGAACGGAAGCTGGCAGGGCTCACTGACAGAGCTTTAAACTACCCTGGAAGTGGGGAAGGGACAAAACCAGGCTCGCCAGTGATGAGGATGGAGTGGCATGCCAAAACTTGAGAAAACCAGCACTTCAATCTGCCTCAAGAGGTTTTGGGTACAATGTACCACACCTGAAATGTTTCCATACCAATTCCTGCAGCATGAGGAACAAACATGAGGAGCTCCAAGCCTTGGCCCAGTCCCAGAGA
>VYXB01007625.1:0-29871 GCA_013397135.1 Pachyramphus minor
TAAAGAATCATGGAATATGCCCATCTGGAAAGGAACCACAAGGATCGAGCCCAACTCTTAGCCCTGCACAGGACCAGCCCCAGAGTCACCCCCTGTGCCCCAGAGGATCATCCAAACCCTCCTGGAGCTCTGGCAGCCTTGGGGCTGTGCCCACTGCCCTGGGGAGCCTGGGCAGTGCCCAACCACCCTCTGGGGGAAGAACCTTTTTCTAAGATCCAACCTAAACCACCCCTGGCACAACTCCAGGCCATTCTATGGGTCCTGTCCCTGCTCCCCACAGAGCAGAGCTCAGTGCCTGCCCCTCCCCTGCCCCTCCCGAGGAAAGGTGTAGACTGCAATAATTTCCCCAGGTCGATCTGTTTTCTTCTCTTCCCAAGAGATATGAAAAGGGATAAATGAACTGTATGGCACACAGGCTGCAGCCCAAACATGTCCCTTCATTTTTCTTTCAGCCTAACTGGAAAACCTGCCTGCTTCAGATGCTTTCCCACAGATGTGTGGCCAGTTGTTTGCCCGAACTATGGGCTCTGTGCTCAACTGTTGCAACTGGCATCCAACAGGTTGCCCTACATGGGAGTGGGGTCTTGTGAGAAGTCCTGCAGGAGCTGGCCCTCTTCCCAAAGAAAGGACATGGATGTATGCTCTGACTGCTTGAACTCTTCAGCTTGTATCACAGTGGGGAGAGTGGAGAGGAGGATGGAGAGCCCTGGGAGCCTTAAACATGCACTGAAGTGTTTCTGCTAAAGACCACACCACACGCATTTGCAGTTGTTCATCTCCACCAAGCCCTCAATCCTTATGACCCTTGTTTTTAATATTTAGTTGGAAATGATAAGCTGAGTCTGATCTGACATCCACAAGCTGAAGGAACACCTGTGTCCAGGCAGTACTCAGGTGATAATAGGTATGTAGACAGATAAAACCCCTGACATTTGACTCAGTAAAAATAATCACATTCTTTTATTTGTCAAAGGCATCAGAATTCCTGCTTTTGTAAAACTTTCCCATTCCTTTTCCTTACCCACAGGTAAAAAAGTGCATCAACAATAGAAAGCACCAAACTCCTTTTTTTTTAATTCATCATTTGTATTTTCCCTTAGGAAAGGACTTTGCCTGCCTTATTTTCCCTGAAATGTGTTCCTTTTTTTTTTTTTTTTAATGTAGAATGGATGAGAAGTAAGTACATGAGAGGGCTTCTTGCTCTTTACTTACTTCATGTTTTCCTTTTTATTCCATGGATAGAACATGTCTTCCCACACACTCTTATTTCGAGTTCTGTGCCCTTTTCTTTGAGAAGAAGGGGTTTAGAGAGCACAGAACTGAAATAAATCCCTCCAAAATCCCCCCCCCCCAAATATTTCTTCCTGTGATAAAGACAGATGCAAGATAGCAAATAGCACTAGAAGTGTGTTCTTTTAAAAGAAGTGACACTGGGAATTCTATTAGTGTTGTTCTTAGAATTTCAAATAACTTTCCCTGAAGTGTCTGCTGTTTTGTGGAAGTTTTCACTTTTTTAAGTCAAAATCTGAACACCGAAATTTTCTTTCAGGGTTTCAACAGAGGCTGGGGAAAAAAAATGTGAGAAATTTGAAAGGAAAAAAAACAAATTAAATCCTGCCAACCAGCTTCCATAGCTACATGAAGTGGAAAGTAGAACCATTGTTGGTGCTGCTGTTTCTTGCTTGACTGACATCGGGTCTGGGTGAGAAAATTCACCTAATTGACATGAAGGGTATAAATCAGGTGAGATCCCATGTTCTTCTTGCCCTTCCTGTAATTAGGAACTCAGTGGGGCTGTGGTTTTTAGGTAAAGCCCCTGCTCCAGGACTGTCCAGCCCATCATAGACAGAACAAATGGCTCCTTCTGGGAATGTACCACCTTCACAGGAATGAAAGAAAAGATCAGGGGAACGGAGAAGCAAAACAGGAATTAATGTTTGCACATCAGCGTGGTCAGAGATATGACAGAATTAAGCACAGATTGAGGCTCTTTGTGCCAGAAAGGCAATGTTATATTTTTAGGAGTTGATAATCTTTCAGCCTGCTGCAACATTTAATGCTAATAAAATACTGTGATTATTTGAAGATTAAGTAACTTCTGCAGGTGGATTGCTCAGATTTCTCCTTAAGCAATTTCCAAGGTAAGTGATGTCCTGCTTTGTGTTATTCCTCTATGGACTAAGGCATGCCCTGATATGTTTAAAGCCACATGAGAAAGATGTGACAGAAAATTTCTGTGGGAAGTTATTGCTGGGAATACCTGTTCTTAATGCTATTTCATTAACTGCTGGCAGGACACGTGTTATGGCCTTTTGCAGTTCTGGTGGCTTCATGGAGATCTTTTGGAGAAGTCAGGTGTGAGGAAATAATCACAGTCTGTGCTGACCTGAGCCCGGAGAGCCACCCCTGCTGATGGCAAATGGTGCAACTCCCCATTGAACCTGTATCCTGGTGGGCTTGTCTTATGATTTGTGGGAAAGTGCCACAGAGAAGCTCACATGCCAGTGGTACCTTGTCCTGGGTATGTTTAGTGATTGGTAGGCTGTACCCCTGCCCCTTGCTTATCCAGTTGTGGTTAATCCTGTATAATTCCAAGCACATAAATGAAGAATCTCTCCTGAGCTTCCTGAGAGGAAGGTCCCCCCCCACCCCTGCTGATGGTTCAATTCTTAATTAAGCAGCAGTGCATCTCCAGAGGATGGTTTAGCTCGCTCAGGTGGCTCAGATGAGGTGCAATCCCATCACCATCTCTTCTTTCTTCCTCAAAGAAATCCCAGTGAAGGCTCCACTGCACCTGTATCTCACAGCAGTGAGAGTGCCAAGTGCTGAAGAAATTTGGGAAGTAGAAACACAAGAAGAGGAACAATAAAGATCTGACTGGTCCTTTCAGGGCCAAAGAAGGGCTGACCCACTTCCTATAGCTCCAGTGCATTCTTTGCATTTTTAAGCGTAGCAGATAATTAGAAATACTCTTGCAAGTTGGTTTGAACTAAAAATGCTCTTGCTCTTGATTCTGGTTTCAATAGAAATTCCAGCTAAGGCATCCCAGTCTCCACAGGGAGGCAGCAGAATACCTGTCAATTTGTTTGGGAGCTTAAAGTGGCTGATGTTCTGGGGTTTTTTTTCCCTTCTTTTTAAAGAACTCTTTTACCCAGTACATATATTGTTTGGATTAAAGGGTTTTAAAAATTTTAAGTTCAGACAAAAATTCTTTTTTTCTTGCCAAGATCAAGCCTGCCAAGATCAACATTCCCTTTATTTCCCTCTGAGCTGCCACCAAAATGATTTACAAGTTATATAAGAGCCGATTTTGAAAGAAATATGCTTTTAATTGGAAACTAAAAATCATGGTGACTCATTTGAGACAGTGTAGTTACAGTTCTTTCAGTATTTCCATTATTTTCAGGGATTTATCACCTCGGGAGAAGAAAGCATTCTACTCCACTGAGATTTGAAATTTTTGGCCTCAATACTATAAATATAAAATAAGTAGGAAATAATACTGTAAAGTCCAGCATTTCCAAACCAGGCATTCAGATCTCATGGAGCAGACATCCATTCCACCCCCCAAATTATGTGATTGACTTAGAAAAAAGAAAGTTTTAAAATAATACACATATATTCTTTTGTTTGTCTTCTGCCTTGTGAGGCTTTATGATCTTGTATTTTGAAAATGTTTATTTGCAACCACAGGGGCTAAAAGCTCTCTGCTTTTTCCCTTTTTCTAAATCAGTCTGCCTCTGAATCTCACAGGAGAAATTCCAAATAAGCTTTCTCAGCTCCTTTGCAGCACCATGTATTTGCAAAAATACCCCTCTCAAGAGGACTCTATTAACTGATCCAGTGTGGAAAATCCTGTGTTCCCAGTAAGACTGGGGGGTTTAGACTTTTCTCACATGTTTACTGACTTAACATCTTTCTCAGCTATCTCCAGGAGACTGGATCTTGCTCCCTTTGTGGTAATTTCTTTGCAACACAGTGCTTGATTTGCTTTATGCAATTCTTGTCTACTTGGGAAAAGACATAGAGGAATATTTTATATGTCTGTCCTTCATAAAATTCTGTTGAAAGTAAAAACCTTAGTGCATTTTTATCACATGCAGACATTTTCTTTATATGCTTTTCAGTGCTACAATTCCAAAACTGATCTGACTGAAAAGCTTTCAGATTTTTTTTTTTATTATTATTAAACCTCTTTCTGGTGAAAGAGGGAACAGGTAGAGAAGTACAATTCGAAGAATTGGTAGTGTGAGGCTCTGGTGAGGCACTGGGTTTCTTTTCCAACACTAGCATTGCTCTTGCTGCTTTGGGGGTGCCTCATTCCCAATGTGAGCTCTTAGGATGAGCTGAAGGGCAGGGTTAGATGCCCCAGGGTGAGGTGGATTGTGTGGCACCAGGGAAGAGCCAAAGGAGAGCTCCAGCTCCGTGGTCAACAATAAATGGGCACAGAAAATCAGGCACAACCTAGAAGTAGTTAGGAAGATGCCCTAGAACACACTTCTGTGGTGGAAGAAGCCACCAAATTGTGCTTTGTCAGTTCTATTCTGTGACCCTGGGAGAGCTTGGGGCCCCAAACCCTGGTGGAGCTTGTCCAGTCCCTGAGGGGAGAAGGGACAACCCTCAGCCTCTGCCTAGAGGTTTTGGTGACACTGACACTGTGATGTAACTGGAAGAGCAGCTGCTGGGTATGAAGGATGTGAGCCTGTCTGAGCCTTTGGTTCCTCCTCCTCTGCTGATCTTCACTTCCCAGGATTGCTGTGAGGGTGACTGCATTAGTCACTGTTCCTGTGAACTACAGGGGTGGCTCTTGTCAGGTAATTTATTACCAGTCCTCCCTTCTTTGCTGCTTTATCTCCAGTGTTTGGAGTTGGTATCACTGTGGCAAGTCTTTCTGGTATTCCCAGTGATATTTAAAACAATCATATTGTGGTTAAAGGGCAAATACACCTCAGAGATGCTGTGCATGACCAAAGTGTTTCAGCAGTAATGGGGAAGAGCCCGACATTGGGGCATCAATGAAGATTCTTGTGATGTTTTCTGTTACTAAGTGTGATTCAAAGGCTCTGATTCAGGCTCAAGAAATTCATCTGCCTTTAAAATTAGCTGATCTATTTTTCACATCATAGCCGCAGTGTTCCTGTTCTCTGCCCTCCCTTTCACTTCAGATGTAACCACATTTTGGTGGCAGATGAAGTGATTCCTATATATAGCATGCAGAACACTTTGGGATCCTTCCAGGGAATAAGTCCTGGGTACATGTCAGATATTTATTTAGTGCAGCACTTTATAGGAGGCATCACTGTCAGGAGCACAGCCCTGGAGCACTTCCTGACTTTGAGCTCAAAGCTGAACCTACTTTGTGTGGCTTGACCAGAATAGTAGACGTGCTGAGAAGAAGAAATAATTTTGTTTGCATCTTTGTTGCAGCAGTGAGCTCCTCACCCTGGATTAACTGCGGTTTCCAAGGAGGCTGACAGTTCTGCCCACTTCCATAGGAAAGGAAATACTCAACGGGGGCCTTTCCAGGAATTTAGGGTTTGTTCTACCTACCAGGTCAGATATCCTGTTCCCAGCAGCTGTCAGGACATGATGCTTCAAAGGAAGTTGGATGAGTTTACGTAGCCAAAGTGTGACTAACTAAAGATGGAGAGAACTGAGGCTGGGATCTCTTTGTGGGGCAGGACTCAGCTTTCTGCCCGCAGGAGGGGATCTGGTTACCCCTGGCTCAGTGAGTTGTGCAGCTCTAATGTTAACAGCAATCATATTCAGGCCTCTATAGCTTTGCCAGATCTTTGCATTGTCCCTTTCAGTTACCTGTTCAGCACCTGCTATGGTTTCCCAAAGGTTTTACAACCAAAATAGGGTTCAGCTCACTGGGGAGGCACCAGTGATTTTGTGTGATCAGCTACGTGATTATTCTGCAATGTATCTTCTGCTGGGCCCTGAGTTTTGAAACAGATGGGGAGTGGGCAGAGAGCTGAAAGCCCTAGGACCCCTCAGCTTCAGCTGCTTTCCTGCCCACCAAATTACAAGGTCAGGCCTTGCTTAACACTTCTGAAAAGTGCCATATGCTAGAGATACCACCAGTCCTTTCAAGTGTCTATTAACTTCAGGGTCCAGACATCTTACATTGCCCTTCACTGAGTGTAGCACTGAGGCTTCACAACACCAAATATTTTATTCCATCTATTCTCTTGATGTGCCTCATCTTTTGAGAGCTCACAGCATTCACTGAGCTTCTCATTCAGAGCAAATAGACCTGAGGTTTTCTAAATTATCTGAAAATCAAGAGTTTATTTACTTCTCACCTGCCTTTCCCTCATCCCTGGAAATCCTAAGTCATATGTTGTTGTGCCCTAGTGTTACTTTTTTGCTTCTAGGAATGGGCTGACTTGAAAGTAGGTTGGTAATTTAGTCACACTTATCTTCAATTACCTCTACAGGAAAAGGACTCTCAAAAATGTTTAGTAGGTGAGTACAATAGAGAAACAGTAATTTATTTCATGTCTTTCTAAAACATGTATGTTTTCTCTCTGAAGTGTTGGGGACAGTAGAGGGAGAACATTTATTTTAAATCTTGTTGGGGAAAGGTAAGAGATTAGAGTCTTTAATAATCTAAGTAATTTTATTTTAAAATGAAATGTTCCTTTTCTAAATCTCTTGAGACACTATACATATCTTTTAGCATAGGAAAATCAATGGATACAAGGTTCCAGTTCAGTTTCCCCTGGATGTGATCAAGTACATTCAAATATGAAGTGATAAATAGGCTAATTTACACATCTGCCAAACTGGCATTAGCATTTTACCAACTCCCTGCAGTGTCATGAGATTTAATTAATGGTTGTAAAGCACTCTTCTGAATGAAAGGTATGACTTTTTACATTTGAGATTATGTAGATCCATAAGTTTCTGCTGCATTTGTAACAGCTGTCTACAAGACTAATAGCTCTGCAGATTTACTGCTGTGCTCTGGTGCTTTCTGCTGGCCTGCACTTTTTGTGAGTTTGGGACTGCTGGGAACTTTCAGAGTTTGAGACCAGTCCTGGATTTGTTTTCAGCTGAAAGACACCCCTTAATTAATTGATTAAGGCAATTTCCTTGCATTTTAATACCTGTAACTTACAGGATGTCAAATTAATACAAAGTGGACCACATTATTCACGACAACATTCAAGTAGCCATGGAAAAAATAACTTAGGCAGCCTCAATGAGGCAACACAGGGAAGTGAAATCTTGTCTGGCTGCAGCATCACTAGGTTGGCTGCAGGACCAAGGTTGCATGCACTAGCACCTCTACAAATAGTCTTAAGAAGCTGGATGAAGTGACAATTCAAAATGTTTGAAGGTTCTTTCTCAATTTCTATGTTTAATTCAATGTGGTTTTGTGTGTTATCCCTTGAGACTGCCCAGGGTGTTTGTGAGATCGCCAGTCCTAACTAAAGAGCATAAAGAGATTATCTTGCTGGGGTACAAAGGATATGTTTTCTCACTCCCTACCCTCTGTTCTACTGTGTCCTGCTAATTTGGTATAATAACTGCCCTTTTTGGGTGGGAGAGGAAGGGATGACAGTGAATGAACTGCTTAAAGTTCAGCAGCAAAAATCTGCAGCCTGATCAAGTGCTTACTGAGTTGGGCCTCTGCCTTTCGGAGTGTTCCACATTTCTTGGTCCAAAAACAGCATCAGTTTTTAGTATCATTGGTTTAAAAACTACAGCGAGGCAGATAGAAAACGCAATTTCCTTGGTCCTCCTGGAAGGACCAGATCCCCACCTCCCATGGAGCTATTATGTCCTGTCTGAAACCAGAAAGACTCCCCAGCTCTGCAGCTGAGCCCCAGATAATCCACTGCAGCGTGCCATGTGGACTCGGTGGTCTCCTGAGGCTGACACAGAGCTGTCAGATGTTGACAGAATGAGTAACAACCAGGTAGGTTTTTTAGTATTATCCTGTAATTCTCTCAGATATATCAATGTTAGATGTAGATTCAGGCAGGCACATCCTGGACTTAGGCAAACAAGAAGAGGGTTACGGTATTTACAGAAGGACACGACTTCTGGCCACACCAAGCAGAGCAATTAACCCAAAGTTGCATTATATATTCTTTATTGCTCTATTGATCCTAAATATCAGGGACTGCCAAGTACAGCCATCTCTGCTTTAATTATTTTTATCTGTATTGGCAGCATAAAGATCAGGACTGTAGGAACACATCTGCCTAAAGTATTTGTTTTTTCCCTTGCCTTTCCTTAGGATAACCGATTTAGATTCAATTGTGTTTATAGCCCAGCAATTCTCTGGCATGTTGTACAAAGCAAAAATGATCCTGACTCGATCCAGATGGTGATATGTATTTTGATGATTCCTTTTCTCACTTTCTAAGGTAAGGATGGTGCTTGAGATGTACTTTTTTTTTTTTTAACCAGAACATCTTGTCAGGGTAGCTAGAAAGCAGCCTTGCAAATAATTATCACCTCTGCATCAGTGTTGGAGCAGAAAGCAGTGCTATGCTAGTGAAGCACAGACAAGTATAGGATGGCCATTGGAGCTCTAATTACTGAGCAATTACCCCACAGCAGATCAGCAACCTACTGCAATCACCAGAGTTCTATTACTCTGCTTTTAAATTGTTTCATTTTCCTGAGAGAATTATGAACAACAAAAAAACCCAACCAACCAAACAAAAAACCTCTGCACTAACCTCATGTAAGTTATGTGTGACTGCAAAAAATATTCCAAAAGAGAGAAAAAAAATCTCATACTTGGTGACTTCAGTGAATGTGTGCTGAAAGGTACTGAGTGATGCCTCTGTGGAATGCTCTAGGATATGAGTTGCTCCACCACTGCCCTCCTCAACTGGGCAGGGGAGAGAAAATATAATGTAAGGCTCATGGGTGGAGACAAGGGCAGGGAGGGATCACTCACCAGTTACTGTCATGGGCAAGGCAGACTTGACTTGGGGAAATGAATTGAATTTATTACCAATCAAATCAGGATAATGAGAAATAAACCCAAATCTTAAAACTCCGTCCTATACCACTCCCTTCTTCCTGGGCTTAACTTTATTGATGAATTCTCTAGGTGCCCTGCTACCACAGCAGACCAGATAGAGGAGGGGACAAGTGCTGCAGCCACACAGTGTCCCCAGCAAAGAGCAGAGCTCGTGGTGGCCTGGGGCAGGCTGGTGCAAATAATCCACTTGTACAACTGAACTGGAGGAGAATGGGAGAGGAGGGGAAAATAACTGTAGATGTTTTAAAGCAGAAAATAGAAGATGGACTTAATAAATGGAATTTTACCATAATGTTGTAATATATCCAGAGAGTCTCTGGGCCTCCTTTGTGCTGCCACCCACAAAGTTTGTTTGTAGCTGTGTGGTGCAATCTGCAGACCAATTGAAGGATGTGTCATTCCCCTGAAAGCTGTTGTTTCATGACTTGAAATTACATCTTTTATTTGACATTGGACCGCATTTGTAGTTCCTGGATTGTTTTCTGTTGGTGTTTTGAGAATTGGATGGTATTTTTGAGTAAAAGTGAATCCATCTATCCTCTGTCAGGAGCACTTTACCTTTAGGCAAACAAAATGGTCAGTATCATTTGATTGTCATCTTCATTCTTCAATCAGTTATTATTTAACCTTTATTCAATGTGTTCATTTTATCAGAAGTGCCAAATAGCCCCCATGTTCCACTTTGCAGGTTTAGTACTTTCCTTACTAATCTGGCTTTGTCTTTCAGTTTCACTGGTGAAGCAAGAGACCAAATTGCAAGCAAATGGCCTAGGAAAGAGATGTGAGAGCTTCACACTGTACAAAACCAGGCCAGTTATTCTGTGCACTCCCTGTTTCGTACAACACCATCCAACCAGGACGTCAGTTCGTGGACAAGCTGCAGCGCCCTGACAGCCTCTGGTGCCTTGGAGAGGTGAGAGAGGAGTATCCCACTTGTCTTGGTGCTTGTGTTGGATGCAAAGCTGTTGACCTTTGTTGCCTGTGGACCATGACTCCTTCCTTAGTGTCTGTGAGGTTTTTACAGCCAGGGACTGTTGAAGCAGATGGGTGTCATTGCCTTCCAGTGTCCAGTCAGAGGAGTTGTTCCGTCAGTGGAAACACGAGGTTGGATTTATATCCATTGGTCTGGGAAGACAAATAAGGTCATAAATAGTGGTTTCATGGTTTAGTGTTGGGTTATGGCTCAGCCCTGCAGCCCCTGCCCAGGGAGCTGCAGCTTGTGCTCAGTGACAGGCACCCAGAGGCCATCTGCTCCTGTGGGGATGTGATTTATAATGGAGCTAACAAGCTTCCATTATGGATAGAGGTGTCATAGTGTGTCAATAGTGGTCCATCTGAAAGAAAAAAAAACCAAACCAAAACCACTGTGAATTGAAGGGGTTTTTTGTTGTGGTTTAATCCAGCAGGCAGCTAAACACCATTCAGCTGTTTGCTCATTCCCCCACTGGGATGGTGCAGGGAATCGGGAAAAAAAGGTAAAACTCATGGGCTAAGATGAAGAGGGTTTAATAGGACAGAGAAGAAATGCATCACTTGTTTTGCTCCTACCTCCTGACTGATCCCCAGCCAGTCCCTGAGCAGCAGGTTCCACCCTCCAGCCATCTCCCCCCAGTTTTATTGTTCAGCATGATGTCTGGAACACCCTTTCGGCCAGTTGGGATCAGCTGTCCTCCCTCTCTACCCTCCCAGCTTCTTGGGCACCCCCAGCCTGGTTTGCTGGAGGGCAGTATGAGAAGATGATAAATCTCTGACTTAGTGTGAGTCCTGCTCAGCAACACCTAAAGCATCAGTGTGTTAGCAGAATTATTCTCATCCTAAATCCAACCCACAGCAACATACCAGCTACTAAGAAGAAAATTAACTCTATCCCAGCTAAAATCTGAACATTTTTAAAGTGTGTTTTTGAAATAGTGCAGACTGTGGAGGAGTCATCCCTGCAGCAGTAGAGTCTCTTCAGAGGTAGAGTCCAGGCCAGCCCCTGCATTCAAATGTCACCAGTCAATTCCCATGTCCCATTTAGGTTAAAATATTTTATGTTCTTGGTTTGGAGACAAAAGTTTTCAGCAGACACTGAATGTCTCACTCAATAATGGGTTAGTGAGAGCTTCAATTATACCGAGAGAGCAATTTTATTGTACTGGCACCAAAAACCTCAGCAAATGTCAAGCAATCTGCAAATGAGGCAACTCCAGACTGGACTTTTATTGAATTAAATGGATTATTTCCTTGGTGCCTCCAAAGTCTTCAAATATGTCTGGAATCTCTTGCCCATTTCTCTAATGCTGCCCAAACCAGATTATTAAAATGGCCCGTTTTCCATAATATCGGCCTGCATTTTTTCTCATCGGTCCCTTGATTGTTATAAATCGCATGGTATGATATTTCAGAAGATTGATATTTCAGAAGATTAATATTCCATCTGCCCTGCGTGCTGCCAGGGGATCAAAACCTTTGACTGCTCCACCTCAGACTTAATCTGCATGACAGGCCAACCGCTGTAAACACCCTGCAAGCTCGTGGTGGGCTGGTCTCCATGGGTGGTTCATGCTGGTGGAAAACTGGCTGTCAGGATCAACAGATCTGTGCCACACATCAGTGACAAAGTGCTCTGGAGCCTTCAGTTCTGGTGAGATTAGTAGCACTGTCCCAGTGGAATAAATACTGCTAATTTTGTCATGTTTTGTTAGTTGGCCAGTTACTTCCCTGTATTTCCTTGTGTCTGGTCCCATACAGGCTGCCCTGAAGATTCCCACCTACTTCTGGCCATCTAAAGGAGAAAAAGTGCCTACTCCTCATTGAAAAGGAACTAGCATTAGCACCAAGCTGTTTGGGACACCTACCCACAGGGCTGAATATATAGAACAAATATTAAATAAATCCTGCCAGCAGTTTGTTTTGATATAGTTTCTGTGTGTTAATTAATGTTAATACAGCAAACAATCTTACTATGATGTGAATCTCCTTGCACAGTAAGATATTAGTGTACTAGTTTCAGTGTGAAGGCTAGTGGAGTGAAGATAGCAACAATAAACCCCATATTTGTAGCTCAGAAGAGAGTAACATTAAGTTTTCCATTCTGCATCTGTGCTGGCCAAGCTGTGACTGGTAAGTAGTGCTGTCCCCTGCCTAGGTAAATGTTGGGGGATTAATACTGTGGTTTTGCCAGCACAGAAGCTATTGACTTGCCTCAGATGCTGAGAGGGAAAGCAAAACTCCTTAGTCTGGTGTTTACAGGAACCCTGTGTCTGCCATACAGCAAGAGAGGGGGATCCAGGTCAGCCTGCAGTATCACCTGGCAATATCTACTCTTCAGTTACCTCTGACAAAGATGAGCTTCAACTCACAGAGGAATGTGCTTCTGGTAATTTTTTACACTCAGGACTAACCTGGGTTGTAAACAGTCCTGAGAGAACAGTGTTATTCACTTAGAGGAATGGCTTTTACTTCTTCTCCCTCAGCACTGTTATACTTGTAGGCTTTGCTGACCAGCTCTGCCCCAATGTACTTCTGGTCACCTTTGATGCCCGAAGGGACAGGAAAGCATTCTGAGAAATGACATTGTAAATGCTTTCCTGATGCTCACTTGTGCATGTGCATCTCTCACTGAACAGTGTCAGCATGTAAAATCCACTGCTTGGGGCAACCCCACTGTAACACTATAAACCAGGAATGAATTTGGTAAATCATGTCTAAGGGGCTGCAGAAATTGTGGTGTGTAGGTTGTTCAATGCTGTCCTGAATCTAAACTACCCCCAGCTCATGAACTTTTCCTTGCTAATGTGCACTCTTTAGAAGTTGTTTCCAACTCTTTTTTGGGCTCCACTGTTTTTTGGTCCCCACTTACACTACTAAAAGGCATTGAAACTCCCTGTGAGCGACAACATATCATCTGTTATTTTTGTCGAGTTGAAGCTCACAAAGCCAACCAAAATCTGTCCTGCTGGGTTTCATACAAGCATGCATTCTTCTCTGTGACCAGGATTCAGAGCCTGAGACCTCCCAAACCATCACAGAAATTTCTCTTCAGTCTACTAAGGCTTTGAGAACTCTCAACTGGTGTTGAACTCCTAATTCAACTGAGCTGGAAAAACACAAAGAAGACAGGTTTGTACCATGGAAATCATAGTTCTAAATAACTTGGCTGTACAGACCTTGGAAAACCAGTTAAAACCAGCTTTTATCATTATTTTGGGAGTCTTCCACCTACACCTTGAGTCTTGCAAGAAAGTAGCAAAGTCTGTAGCAAATGTGTTTTTCAGGGTAAATACAGCCACCAAATGGCAAGGATTATTATTGGAACTTAATTGTAAAAGTCACTCTGAAACAGGTCCTGGATATTCCAGTTGAATGATGCTGGGTATTTTCTAAGGCATGATGATCTGAATTATTCTTTATGCCAATGCCAAACATTTATTATCAGGGTCTTGAAGAGGAAACCCTCTTTTTTTTTTTTTTTTTGGATGTCCAACCATTGTAGGAGTCCAAAGTGCCCCATTAATTTTAGTTGCTCTCCACAACCCAATTATCTACCAGATATTTGGACAGTCAAGAAAGGAACAGTTACTGTAACTCTGAGTCCCACTGAAAGGTGCTTTATCCAGTGGAAACGAGGACAAAATCTGGCTATAATGAAAACCACCCTTATTAGAGAAAAGTATTACAAGTGGAGTGAAAATAGCCATGCCAACTATGTTATTTCTTTCTAAAATACTGAAAACAATGGACTATGAGATTCATTTCTTCACCTAACCTGATCTATTCCTCAGTAGCTGTTAACTTGACACAAATGCAGAGAAAGAACACATTCTGAAAAGTAATCAGTTTTGAAATTTGGGTACATGGTGGTGTCTTTCTTCACTTTTACAGAACAGCATCTTTTATCTGAGTAGTTCAAAGCATTCTTCAAATAATTTACCACATCTCACCACCTCTTCTCTGAGGCTTTTAAATATTATTTTCCTCATTGTAGAAAATGGAAAAAAAATGGAAAAATCAGAAAAAATTTTCTTCAGACCACACAGTGAGTCAGAATGAGAGTGAAGAGTACAAGTCTGGAGTGATAACTGCAGCTCTGCCATTCCAAGTGCTGGATTATATAGTTTGCCTGCAACATTCCCTACAGTGAGAAGAAACAGCTTTCTGAAGAACTGCTGTAATTTAACCTGGAAGTTACTGGGACAGATATGTTAATTACTGGGTGAAACTCGGTGACCTAGCTGTTCAAAGGGTCAGACTAGATGGTCAGAAAGGTCTTGTCTAGTCTTAAAATAAGAGTCATAGCCAGCATACAAACCTATTTGCCCTTTCTCTCCTTCCAACAAAAATCAGGAATTAGTCTCATTGAAAAGCTTGCTATGAAACTGCATTTTTCAAATCTAAGGCATATTATGGCAGAGGTTAGCAAAAATAGCTCCAGAAATCCTGAAAAATTGACAGATTGAATCTATCAAATCCATTTTTAATTTTATTTTGACAAAAATTCACACTGGGGCTGACAGCTCCTTGTAAAAACAACTTTGCTGACTGCAGTTTGAAGCACACATGCTATAAAACCTTGGGAACAGGATTTATAATAGAAACCTGGCAGTCTCCTAACTCTCCCAGTATTATCACCATGTGTGACAATAATATATTAGGACCATACTTCAGAGCTCCTTCATTAGATTCTGACATATGGAGGAGAAAGGAGAGCCTGAAAACTGGGGAGGACACAGAGTGCAGTCTCAGCTGTGCATATTTATCATCTAAATCAAATGAAGGCTATTTATTGACTTATTGATTCTAATTCAAAATGAGAACTTAATTAAAAGTTTAGTTCATTACCACACAATTACATGGCCCTCAAGACATTTCCTGGCTAGTAAAGTGCATGTTTAGTCATGTGGTGTATTGGCTCTTCAGTTGTTATAAATCAGACATTAGCGGTGCCACACTAATTTACACCATCTGGGGACAGGGCCTATTAGTTTTCTGTGCAGGAGACATTTGTTATTGTTTTAAATAAGGGATCCACAATGTAATGTTGCCCTTTGCTGAGCAATTGCATGTGTTAACTTCCTACCAGAAGGCAAAGTAGGGATGAGAAATTTATATGCCATGTATACCACATACACACAGCAGCCTCGCATCAGAAGCGCTCTCAAACAGCGCGAAGGACTGTCTGCCAAAAATATTATACCGGGCCCCAGAGAAGCTGTTCTGCCTTGGAAATGTTGCTGTAGTGACTCTGCTAAGAGAGATTCTGGCAGAGAACAGTCTTTCTTGCTGATTTCTCTGAAGCACCGCAGCACACACGCATCTGGATGCAGGCGAACAGCTACATGCGTGTGCTGTGCAAGCTCTGCCACCCCTTTTGCTTCTCAGCCTCACAGCTGCTTGTGCTGCTTCCCCCCAAATGGAAAACCAGTGGAATGGTTTGGTTATGCAAATTTGGCTTCTGAGGCTGAGGTTCTTCGAGTGCAGCAAATTTAGGATTTGTCCCTGCAGAGACCCAGAGTCACAGAATGTTCTGAGTTGGAAGAGACCCACAAGGAGCATCGAGTCCAGCTCTTAAGCTGTGTTTACATTCATATAATGCAGCGTTTCAGGGCTCTGATCTTGAGCATTTTTACATGTTTCTGTACTTTTTTGATCATTTTTATGTACTTACAAATGGCCAGAACTTGCAGTCTGGGAATCAAACTGTGACAGACTTTCACATGCAGGTACAAAGCTTATTAAGGCACGGAGCATTTGAAGGCAAGTTAAGCTGTTCATGCAGAATCATTGTGCATCTTCAGTGACTGAAGTTCATGCTCTAAAAAAGAAGCTCAGGAAAACTGCTCAGAATGGTATTATGCAGTGTGATCCACAATAAGAGTCTGAAGTCTTCACTTTGCCTTGCATCTTCATTCAGCCAATGCTCTGAACTTTCTAAAAAAGAATTACAGGGGAGATAATTTCTATATATGCTCCTATTTTGGACTCTCAGCATAGGATTTTCAGCAGTGCTGTTGAGTGGGCTGATGTCAAGGAACTCAAATACATTTTACTGTACTTCTGGCATTAGGGACTAAAAGATTTTACAGCTTGTATGTACTGTACTTAGACTGACTTCAACACACAAGTGATACCCCAGCAAGGAAGCAGGGATAGAAAGAGTTTTCAGTCAATTCTTGGTTGGCTACCAGGCTATTTATAGTTAAAAGTTCACCTACCAGCAAAAACTACACCTGTTCAAACTGAAGCAAGTGAAGAACAGAGGTAAATGAGCACAGAAGGGCAGCAGACACAGCATCCATGCATTTGTCACCCAGCAGGAAGCACAGTGATCACCTAACACAGGTATTGCTCGTGTCCCTGCTGTGGTGGTGGCAACAGAGCCAGACAAGAGAAGCCTTAAGTGAGAGAGCTTTTGAGAACTCTGTAACCCAAGGAGTATCCTGTAAGGAATCGATTGGGGGAGCAGGCATGTTAATAGCTCTGGAGTAGGTGCACCTGCTACTACTCAATGTTCAACCAAATGGTGTTTTCCAGCTATTGATTGAGCACATCCCAGAGCTGCTGGGGAGCTGTTTTTACATAATGCTGGGTGATGTGTGTGACTGCTCTGCTCTGGATGCTTCTGCAACAAGAAAACATAGACTAAGATGGCCTCTGCTCTGTCTGACTGCAGGATCTCCAGCTGGCAAGAGCCCATGTTTTACCCATTGCAATCACAGTAATGGTCTGTGTCTTTCTAGTGCTCAGAGCTCTGAGCCACCACACTGGGTTTGTAGCAATAGCTGCATGAGGCATCCTGCTGTCTCAAATCCCACTAATTGTTTTTTTCTTTCCCTGCCTGTGCTTTCTCCTAGGATCCCTTTTGGTAGGTTGGGATCACACAAGCTTCTTGTGTGTGGCCAGTGTATATTCCTGGAATGGACAGAGTAAGGATAAAAGAGTTTGCCCTGCAGCCACACTCTGTGCCATAGATTGTAGACTGGAGTCAGTTTTCATTTTGCTTCTCTTACATCCATCTGGTTTCTCCATGCAAGAAAAAGAAGGAAAAACAAAACCCCCAAGTTTCTGCCTAGTTCCCTTGCAGAATTTTTGGCGTCTGAGAGAGAATTTCCCTGATACCTTATGAATCCCACTGAAGCCTGAAATGGAGAAGCTCAGGGCTAGGAGAGCTCTTTATAAAACTGCCCTCAGCAGCACGTTGACAGCAATGCAACCAAGCAGTTTATCACTGCTTTTCAGGCTTGCAGACACTGATCTGATGGGGAAGAGCTCGTGCTAGAGAAATTTTATACTGATTTCTGAAAGTATCCTGGCAGTGAGGGTAACTGCACATTACAACAATAGGTGAAGGGGGCAGCATGATTGACATCACTTGGAGCCTTTAAGAGGCAGTTTGGATATATTTCTAAAAGATATCCTTTCAAACTGGCTTTGGCATGAATGGTCCCTTCTGGCCAAGGAATCTGTCCAGAAAATGTATCGTTCATTCAGCTCTTTCCTTCATATGTAACAGGCAGAATAAGTCCTCAGCATGATTATCATTTGCATAAAGATAATGGTTTTAATAAAAGCCTGTGCTTCAGGGGTTTAGCTGGGTAACCACTGGGGCCAAGACAGATTTTTTTCTCTCTCTCTCACTGTACAGTTAGGCAGATGTACTTTAGGTTAGTGTTTGCTTAGTTCCTCTGGAGCACTGGAAATTGGCCTTGCCTGGAGACCAACTCCCCCCTGGTGACCCTTGTGGTGGCCCAGGGTTGTACTGAGACTCCTCTCCTGGGTATCCAGGGTATGAGGTTTGCTGATGAGACCATGGCTGACTGGGCCTGTCTCACCAAACAATCCCTAAATGCTCCCCCAGTCACCTGAGAGGCTTTGGAAATGCAACAACCTGCCATAAAGATCAGAGTGACTCCTTCATTTTATAAACTTTGTTTCTTGCCACACCATTTCTGGAGCTGTAAATGCCTTTCTGGGCTCACAGCGCTCACACTTGGGGAAGACAATACCAACAAGTTGCAAGCTGGGAGTATCTACATTAGATAATCAGCAGTTTCTGATGGCCTTCAGCTGTGCTGCTGCATTTGTACACCCCTTACCCCAGTCACCTGCAGGACCTCTGAGAGCACTCCCAGGTGCACCAGGGTGTCTGTGCTCACCTGGGAAGCTGATTGGCACCAACCGCACTGCAAGAATTAACACCCAGCTGCAAACACTTAGGACCTCTTCAAGAGGTTGCAAAGCAGACTTGCTGGGAGAAGGATACATAGCCTACTGTGCTCTGGTTATCCCTGAGAGTGGTTTGGTTTTTTATTGCTGTTCTTTCTTTTTTTACTGAAAAAATGACCCTGAATGATGAAGGCAGACTGTGAATTGGAAGAGGAGATCAGAGGTGAAGGTAAGCTGCCAGTCTTTTCCTTGGTTTCAGAGCTGCTGTGTGTTATTCCACATTTGTAACGTGCCTGTTACCAGATTAATTTCTACCTTGTGGGCACTAAGAACTGTCTACTTTATTCTGATTTATAGAGAAATAATAATCACTGGGTTAAAGAATCTTACCTGTGTCAGTAAATAGGTGAATATAAAGCCTATACCTGAGGGTCTGCAACAACAGAGAACAAGCATTTGTCCCTTCTTTCCTACCCTCCAGTGACTTTAATGGAGCAGGAAGGAGCCTAAGGAGATTTGCCAGGAGATACTACTGAGATCTGTGGCAGCTGAATGTTGCAGAAAATGTGCAACTCTTCATATGCTGCAGAATGCTCAGGTTGAGTCATTGACTGTGGTTCCTTTGGCAGTAAAACTTCCATCTTTGAGACAAAGTGATTTAATCCAAATGAGTTCTCTAATACAGGGCTCCTGCAGCTCAGGAATGGCTCCTGATCCTTTCATTACTATAAACAGTTGTTTTTAGTGGAACTGCTCGTGGGAGTTCATCTCTTTTAAACTTGCCCAACACTGGAAAGTTTTACCCTCAAATGATTTTTTGTCTCAGGGTTACTTTCTGTGGCTCCTCCACAGCACAGGTTTGTTGGCTGTTAATAGGCTTTGGTCCATAAGTGAATTCTTTCTACATTCTGGAGCTTTTCTCTTCTTGTTTTGTCAGGAACTTTGGTGAAGATGGATTTTAATGCTGTTTTTTAGTTGTTGAAACCAAGGCTGGGGAATACACCTCGTGTACTCAAATTCATAAAGCAGCTCCTTGGCACAGAACAAGGTCTGATTTGCAGTCTTACAGCTACACAACAGGAACAAGAGATATTTTATGTATAACCAAAAATCTGTCTTGTGTAGGGTGGGAAAGCATCAAGTTTCTTAGAACTGAGTGCCATGGGATGAATGTCTGCTCTGAGGCACTTCCTTTCAGACTTTTTTAGTATTTTTATACCATTTCTTTAGGCAGAGTGCAGGTTTTTCACCAGTACTCCTAAGCAGGGCTGGATTTGCCCCCTCCCTGCCCCCTTGTGTATTTGCTTTCTTCTTGGTGTTAATAGCAGAGCTGCCTCAGAATTTTTAAAATCTGAGGAAAGAGTTTTTCAGAAAAAATTCTGCCAAATCCTGCTTGTTTTCAACCCTCCTGCAGAGTGCTAAAAGACAATGGAATTTCTTTTCACTAACAAAGTTAGTAAAGCCTTACTGTGCTTAGAATTTTTGTGTGTTTTTCCAGCTTTCCGTAGTTCCTACTGAACCTTGATTTTTGTGCTGTTTGAGAATGTTGGTTTGGGTTTGGTTTTTTTTTCCTTTGTAAGGAAAGATACAGTACCTGATTTACCCTTACACTTGCTTCCCACAGAACTTTGTCACCTTTCAGTGACTCAGGTGTGCAGGTTTTCTCCCTTCCTTTTGCAAGGGAACAGGTGGTCCAATTACAAGCCAATTTTCCTAGAACCACAGTAATTCAAAAAGCCATAGATTTCTGGGCCTGTCTTGCCTGGTGAAACTTATATTGTCAGTGGTGTGCCAGTGCATGACACCAGGGCAAACATTTGCTCCCCAATATCCCTATTTTTGGGATCATAAACTGACTTTTACAAGCCTTACCAAAAACTGGGAACTTTAGGATATATTGACTGCTACCTTTTAGGAGAAAATCACAGATGTTTCATTGTTTATACCAGTTGCAATTTCTTTCTCTCAAAATATTTAAGATAGGATATAATCTTAAAAAGAAAAGGACTTTAGTTTTTCCAAAAACTACTAAAATTTTCTTTACTGAAGTGCATTAGTTTCAAAGATTTGAATCAGAGTTGCTGCCACCACTTCCTAAACCAAGGTTTAGGTTTGGTTGTTTGCTCCACTGTCTGATGAGTGTTGCAATCATCTGTAAACACAGGGAACATTTAGAGATAACAAAAGGAAAATAATGAAGCTTTGATCAAGGGAAAAGCAGGAGGTGGGTTTTGGTTTTGAATTTCTTCTTCATGATCTTAGTTTATTAGCAGCAACTTAAACAAGCTAATAGGTTCGAATTATAACTAAATAATTGCAGCTTTTTATAGAGCCACTCTGAAATAACCCCCCTCCCCTTTTTAACCTTTCATCTCAGGCTCATTCTTATCTGTGGACTGCCCCTTTGCCCTCTTCTTCTGCTTTGCCTGAAAAATAAGCAGAAAATACAGTTTACATCATGTCTGTACACACTTCCAGGGTATTTTTTAATACATCCCCAGAGGAAAGTGGATAAATAAATATATATTTTTCAATAGTTGCAAGAGCATTTGTTTAACGTGGACTAACTCCCCAATAACTAGCAGAAGATTACACATGCAAATCTAATTTTCTGGCTAACTTAAGTCTCTCTTGGGAACCTCAGTGACTACCTGCAAACATTTTCCTTGAAGCAGCAGCATGAGCAAAGATACATTGTGTTGTTAAAAGCATATAATGCAAAAAGTGAACTAAAAAAAATGGAAGAAGATTTAGAAAGTAGGAGGAGATGGAAAAGGGAAGTACGATAAAGGGAAGGGCATCTATAAAGACAGAGGGGTCTAAGCCTTTTACAATAGAGGCAGACTGAAATAACCATGGTTTCTTCTTTGAGTCGTGAGAATAGCTATTTTCTTGTTTAAAAGCTTAAAGAGCTATTAAGTTGGGCAAATCACTGGTAAAACAGCTGGAAATGTAAATAGCAATTTAAACAGTCCATTGCCCCTCAATCCAAATGTGGAATGTGCAGATCTACTTCAAAAAAGTTCCTCTGGTTTTATTATATTGTCAACGGTAAGAGGATTGAGTAGGCACCCATTCTCCACGGGCTGAATGGAGACAGTGTGCTTTATTTAGGAAATCTACAATTTTTTTCCTTTTCTCATTTTTCTCCTTTTCTCCTCCCTTTTTTTTTTCCTCTTTTTTTCCTTTTTCTCAATTTTTCCCTTTCTTTTTTCTTTTTTTTTCTATCTCCTTTTTTTCTTTTTTTTTTTTTTTATGAGTGAGCAGACGAGTCTCTAATTTTCACACCACTCTCCCTTAGAGACCTCCTTCAATTGCACCATTCTTTCATTATGTGGAACTAATGAAGTGCTCTGCAACCTTTAGGTCTCCAAAGAATCCATTCCATTGCTCTAGGAATATAGTCCTTAAATAAAACATGTTTCATTGGCTGACTTCAAAACACTATTCTTATGGGGGAGGGGGGGGATAAATAATTGGCCTGGAATCAGTGTGTGAAAAAAAGGAGAAATTACATCAGACAATGCTTTTAAATTATAGTTACAGTCAAAGGATACATTCAGCAATGGCAGTTCGGGTTCTTATTCCTAGTAAGTTGCCAAATTTGGAATTTAATTTCTTTCAAGTTCCAAACTGCAAATCTTTTTATGACTATTGTCTTTCCAGTGCCTGGGTTCTATTGAAAACTAACGGGTTTTGTGGGGTAAAAATAATGCAGTGGCAGATCAATAAGACTAATAATTCAGCAGCTGAGTTTGCAGGCTGCCTGCTTGGGTGCCTTAAGAACAACACCTCACATTTTACACATTGCTTTTAGTCTTCAAAGTGCCCACCAAACACTAACCCAGTCATGTGGCTTTTTTATTCAGCCTGTGAGAGCACAGATCTGTGTTATCCACGGTGTGTCAGATGCCTTCTTCTCCCGTGAATATTTGTGGGTATGAATACAACTTATTTTCCTTTGCATTATGGACCGTGTAGAACAGGGTTATTTCAAATTTGTCAAAGTCTCTTCTCCTCCTAAGCAATATCTGCCCTCTGGCATTTTTAATTGATTTGCTGTTCTTATCTAAAGCTTTTAATTGGTCTGAGCCCTGCTTTCCTTCCCCTGTCCTAAAACCAGTGTCCTCACAACTGAAGTGTGCTCTCTCATAAGATCTTTATCTGCATAATCTGATTTTAAACTTAAAAAAAAAAAAAAAACAACACAAAGAGGGGGAATGATAACAGAGGGAAATAAAACTGTAGTTCAACATAAGATATTTCAATAGGTTAGGCTTGTATCTGAACCCAGCAAACAAATGCAAACATTTAATTTTTTTTAATAGCATTCATTTCCTTTTGCATTGCTTATCTTTTGCTTAATTTTATTTGGTGCTTAATCTAATTTGTAGCATATTGGATTCTGGCTTTGGTAAACTGAAATAACGCTATCAGCATGATTATTGTTATAATACTGGCATGAGAGATTTGCTGGCTTAATTTCAGTGAAAACTAGAACAAACTGTAATGTCTGTGTTTGGCTGTAAAACAATTTATATTTATAGAAACTGTTGTAATCATCTATTTTTGAGTGAAAGGATTTCTTGGAGCATAACTGTTCTGCAATGCCCAGGACTTATCCCAAATTTCTAGTACAAAAAGAAAGTATTTAAGCTCTGCTGAACCGGTTAGAAAACAAAGCGGTGCTTAATGAACTTAATTTTGGGGTGGCTGAGGATAAGTCAGAGCCTTCAATGAGCTCCCAGTGTATTTTGGTAGGACAGCACACTGTGCTTTGCAGTGCTGAAGGCTGTGGAGCAGGAGTCAAGAATAGGGACTAAGTTTTGCCAAGGTCATTAGCAGGAGTTGCCTAATTGTGGACCCTCTTGAGTGGCCTGATTTCAAACCTGCATGGAGTTGTGTTAAGCCACTCTGAGACCTATAAAGGAGACACCTGAAATTCTTTCAAAGGTCCTTATCTTTACTGGGGGAGAATAATACTCCCCTTTTCTTTGTTATGAGACCTAGTTCATGAATATTTATCAGTGTCTTTGTGCAGGAGTGAGTTGTTCAATACTGGCCTCACCAGAAATAACTTGTGAAATTGCAGACTGGGGACTTGCTGGAGTTTCTGTGGCTTGATGTAGGAGTCATTCTGGAGCTGTGTCCTGCCAGTTCCTTCTGTGGAGTAGCACTTGTGTACCTTTGGTGCCTAAAGACAAAGTTCCTGTTGTACTTTCTCCCCATAACAGGGGATGCAGGTCAACAAGCAGGGAAAGCTGTAGAAGGCAGATATCGCCGTGTTCAGGGCCAGGTCAATAAACACATGTAGGTTAAGTTGTCTATTTTTAGATAAAAAGAAACCTGGGATGTTGTGTTTAAAGCAGGTTCTGAACATCAGGAAGATCTTCCCTGTGCAGTCTTGGTCTTTATACATGTACTTACCTCCATACAATTTTGGTGTTCAAGGGTTCTTTACATTAATTTGGAAATTGGTGGCACAAGTGTTGATCTTGCTTTTTAATAATTCTACTGTAGGTATTGGGTTGAAATTAATTCCAAATTATTTTAGATGTGTAACTTGTATGATCAGCTGAAGTACAATGGGAATTTACCTGGGAGCATCCAAGTAGTCAGTAACTTCTGTTTCCTATATTTTCACTCGGAGATAGTATATATTTTTCCTGATTTCATCAGCTCTCTGAGTACACCTTTGTGAACCAGTCTTACTGTCCTACTGTCTTCTGTAAGCTACTTTCACTGTAATTTAGTGTACCTGTGCTAATCCAATCCACCTTTAATGACATAATAATGCTAACAAGCTGCAACATTAAGGAGGGATCTACACTTTGTATAGTGTATATTGTATTTCATTAAATTTGAGAAGAGAAGCAATGAACACACGAGAGCAAATCCTG
Source organism: Pachyramphus minor (assembly GCA_013397135.1). Taxonomy (NCBI): domain Eukaryota; kingdom Metazoa; phylum Chordata; class Aves; order Passeriformes; family Tyrannidae; genus Pachyramphus; species Pachyramphus minor. The sequence continues at coordinate 24,061 of VYXB01007625.1, forward strand.
CTGTCTTTTTTTCATATAGCTATGGTCATTCAGTTGAACAGAATAATATGCAGGATTAAGGTGAGAGGAATTTTACCCTTTCTATATCCAGGCCTCCTGAGGATGCTGCATTTAATTCTATTTGATAATCTTCTCTTTTATTTGCCATTTCACACCAGCTGAAACTGCAGCTGCCTGTCAGGAATTGAGTTAGTCTGAGCTTCAGTGATCTCATAGGTAGCTTAGTGCACTAAAGCATTGGCTCCTCTAGAGTCCTCAGGGAGAAGAACTCATTTAGTAGGAAATTATAATTGGGTTTTCCAAGTGGTTCTGGAATCATCCCTGTATATTTGGATAGAATGATGTATTTTCAAAGCCTCTGCAAAGGTGTAACCAAGCAGGGTGTGCTTTTAAGGCTGAAGCAACCAGGATATCTTGATTCCTGGTCCTTTTAAAGATGATTACTGGGAAAACAGCGGGAGACATTGGTTGGTGTGGTGGGAAAGTCCAACGGAAAGATTTGAGCTTGGATGTTTTCTGCAATATTTTCTTTGTTGGAAGTTTCTCTTAAACCACAATCAGGGTATCTTGGTTCCATCAGACTTGCCTGGTGTGTTGGGAGGTGCAGCATGTTCTACACACAACATGGTCTTTGCCTATTGCTGAATAATTCTGTGGGAACTGAATTTTACTCTTGTATTGTGCCCATTAAAACCCTAAGCACAGATCTGTATCCCTAGATCTACCTTTCATTTTTCATTTACTTTGGCTACTCTTTCAGGCTAAAACATTTTCATTTTCACTGGTGCTGATGCTCACAGTAGTGCTCAGCATCAACATTTTATGCACTTGGATATCTAAAAGGCAGGAACACAGCTTATCCTTCCTTAAAATAATCTACTTAGTCTTCTTTAACTACCAGAATATTGTTTAACTTTTAAGATGCTTCATCCAAGTATTTTAAAGATCCTGTTGTGAGATTTTTTTCCTTCTTTCTTAAAAGCCACTGAGGAAAAATCACCTTCTCCCTTCTCTCCAGAGTAACGGAATTAAAATGCACTTAATTACAGGACAAAGAATGACACTTATTCCTATTTCAATATAGGTAGCTACTTTGGAATAAAATTTTACTTGGTCTACACAGGTTTTGGCTAGGATAAAATATATTGGAAAGCCAGGGCTTGAACCAAGGCACCTCTTTAGCCACGTGGTTCTTGTTTAAGATTAAGCTTATATGGCAGTGGGCTCTTAGACTGTGGGTCATGTGCAGTACAGACTGCAACTAAACAAGGGGATGAGAACATTTGTACACTGGCCCCAAAACAAGCACTTCGGTTTTAGGAAATCTGTGTGCAAATCTCCACCACTCCACAGCAAGCCTGGACTTGGATTGTGAAAGGGCTTGATGCTCTGACCTGGTGCTCAGTCTTCCAGAGGTTTTTGGTGGAAGGGTTTTTCTCCCTGCAGTAAACGGAGCAGATGCTGCAATATGCAATGAGCTAAGTTCCAACAGCATTGGACTCTCTTCATATTACAGCAAATTAAAGAGAAAGTCTTGAGAGGAACTGTGGTCCTGTGGGCCTCCCTGAAGAATGCAGAGTTCCAAATCAGTACACAAATCTCACTGGAGCTCCCAGTGGCTGGCTGGGTGGGGAAGGAGGGAAATTGCGGGAGCTGGCTGCATTACAGCTATTTTTCTCTCCTGTCTGCAAGAAGGTGTCCTGAGAAATTACCTCAAATTGTTTGTGGAATTGTGGAGTCAGGGAAAAACTTTGAGTAAAGGACTTCTGTTGGAATTTTCCTAAGGGCCTTGTTGCTGTTGTTAATGTCTGAAATGAGACATTCTTGGTTCAGGGAAGGTCCAACAGAACTGTGGCAGGAGTCTTCCAGGACCTTACCATGATTTGGCAAGATGTGCTGCCAACTCACCCACCTCTGCAGCTGCTCTGCCAGGCTGCTCTGGAAATCTGCAGCCTCTGGAAGTCTTGCTGCTCCTGGGAGTGCTTTTGGTTTGTGCTGGTTTTAGGGTTTGAGCTGTGCTGAAGGACAAAAGGACCGTGAGGAGAGGCCGTGGCCTCTTCTCTTCATCTTGCACTACAGAATTCCCAACCTGCTGAGACAGTCTCTGCAGAAGTCTACAGGCAGGAGTGGTCCTGCTGATAAATATGTACATGCTTTAGTGTTCCTTGCATGTTCAGGGCCTTCATTAGACGGGGAAGGTGAAGTGATAACTGACCACAGATCATAGGTAACAGCAAGAAAGGGAACAACAGAAAGTATCTCAAGTGCTTTGAAGAACAAATCAGAGCCAACTGTAGCCATTTTTAAGGAAAAAAAGAGAGATCATAAAATGCCTTCCAAAACAACCCACAAGCTCTCTCATCTGTTGTGTTACTAGAATTCTGGCTGCTGTCCTGTGCAGTCCAGAGCAGTTAATGGCTATCCAGGATTAAAGATTTCAAATTGCTGGGATAAGCCTAAAATACCCAAGACAGTACTTTTCTCGGAGTTGCTTGGCCTTTTCAGACTGTGCAAACCCGAGTGTTCAGGAAAGTGGCATTTTAAAACAGCTGCAACACAATAGTTTCTTTGCAATCACAATAATCAGTGAAATTCATTTTGAGAGTGACTGAACTGCCCATGCTAAGATACAGTGGGAGGGAATCTGTAGCAGATCAGGAGCCAGGACTTGCATTACCACCAAATCACTGTTTTAAAGACTTTGGTGGAGGAATCAATGAGTTGAAATTCTGATCCTACCCTGGTCTAAAGTTAGTGGATGGGCAAAGAGCAATGGGATCCTTTTCCCTTTATATTTCCCTTCTGGCTCCCTTGTGCTTCCACTTCCTAAAACCAAACCATTTCAAACTGCTGCTGCCCATCTCCTTGTGAGCACAAACAGATACCACCACTACGATTTTGGCAACAGAGTTATCAAACAGGACTTGCAGAGAGGTGTCCTTTTCAGCTCCATGTTTCCACAAGTCCTTGTCATCCTCTTCCACCTGTTGTAGTGTAATCTCAGAGCAGGCTGTACATAAAACCTTGTTCAGCAACACTTCTCTTGTATTTTCCTGGAAAGAAGTAACATAGCATTGAGCATGTTCATGTCCATTGCCTCTAGCTGAAAAAGCTTCCCCTCAGTATGTGTAGAAATGCAAAATAGGCTTTGAAGAGCTGGTTTTACATTGCTCCTTTCTTCCTCATAGGAAATATTTAAATAAAGCTTGGAGATATATGATTCAGGGTTCAAAGTATAGCTGCTCCCTGCACAAATTCTGGCGCATGGTCTCCTTGTCCCCTCGTCTGAGGGTGTCAGCTTTCTCTCAGTTCTTCAAAGTACAGTTCAGGGAAAGAGAAGAACTGAAGTTAAAGGGGTCAGAGATACGTCCCACTGGCCTGGTGAAAGCCCTGACTGGGGAGACAGACAAAGTATAGTGTGTTATTTTGAAAGACAGGCCCTGCTACGATGGGCTCTCCCTGTAAATGGACAGGATGGACAGAAGGAAGGAAGAGAAACAGGAACACAGAGGTACAGCCACAGGCTCAGGTTTGCACAGGCTATTCAGTCTCTGCTGTGATTCACAGCCCTATCTATAGCTCGTGTTGCCTCCTGAGGCAGCACTGGCCCCAAGATACAGGTGCTCATAAATAGCAAACCAGGAAACCAGATAATTCTGCAGATGCTCTTCTGTCTTCTCAAAGCATTTTTGGAATGGTGCATGTCTGTGGGAGGTGTTCTGAAGGCAAGGCTGCTGCTCTGCAGCCACTCTTCTATTTATGCCCTTTCCTGACATTCAGCTCTTCATGGACCTTCCAAAAAGAGATGGGTCTTAATAAAACACACCTGTTCCATTATTAATTATTATTATTACTATTTTATTGGAGTAGTTCCTTCCTTGGTATGGAAGAACATTAGAAGCCAATTAACATGCAAGCTGTTGCTGCAGGCTGCCCAAAGGTTCTTAGGCAGAGCTCAAGTACTTTGGTAGAGAGCTTAAATGTGGGTGGTGCTTCCCATAATGTAATATTTGGATCAAGGTGACTCCCTTTCCCCGAGTGCTGTACAAGTAGGAGAAGTACTGTATAGATGATAAAAGCATGTAAATATATATTCACGGTATCATGTATACATATAATATGTGACAGAGAACATCAAGGCAGCTGGGAGTATTTCATTGCTTTATCAAACCCCTTTGTTGCACAAGGAGTTTGTTTGCTTTTTAAAAAGTTGAGATAGTTCATTTTTTAGACAATTCTAGTTAATTCCTTCATTAAAGATAAACATTCTGGATGATTTATCCCGTGATAAATTTTAGCGTGATTTCATGAAACAGAATGACAAAGCCAGTTATGAAACAAAACAAAACAAAAAACCCTAAATGGCAGGAAGATTTAGCCTTGCTTTTCACCTAGGACAAAACTTCACCTTCCAAAGTCTTGGAGAAGAGGAGCCTTTGGGTCGCTCTGCTACACAACATTCCATAAGTAGGTCACTAGGTGGCACTCCAAGGCTCCAGGTGATCCCTCTGGGGACCTCCGTGGCAGGAACGCTCCGCGTATCCATGGGAAGGCTGGGGCATGGAATTCACCGCCGCACCTCCGCGTAGTCACACAAAAAAATAAGGGACCGGATTTAAAACAGCAATAACCCCTGCCCCAGCCCTGAAGGATTAAGGCCGGGAATGCCCAAAGTCGAGGTGTAAACATGCGGAAAGCAAACAGCTCTGGCACCGTGCACTGGGAGTTCACTTTTCTGAAGGACCGGGTTTTGTGCTTTTACTACGGGCTGAGCAACTTTTCTCACATTTCCTTCTCATCTCTTCAGGCTTAAAGGTACATAACAGTGCTACTTTCTGGGCGAACTGTACTGAAACACACATACGTTTGGGAGGACCTTGTCAAAAAGAGGAATCCAAGGCTGTGCCGGGGTGTATTTATTTCCCAGATGACAAGTGGATGTCGCACACAAGTGCCTCGCTGGGGAATTAGGAAGAGTTGAAACAACCTAAAGTAGCGACGCATTTCAGCAGGGGGAGTGTCTGTGAAAGAAAGGCGTAAAGCAAATAGGGGTGCACTTAACAAGGGACGTCTGCAAGCTGTTTCAGTCCTTTAAAAACAGTCTGGAAGACTTCAGGGTCCCGGAGTTTGCCTCTGACGGGGCACGTTTCTCATGTTCGTGTTTAAAAGTGACGGATTTTCTTCTCCGAGGCGCTGGTGACAACGACACTCACGTGTCTGTCTGCAGCAGAGGCAGTGCAGCTTCCCTGATGGTTTTGGGGAGAGCATGTCAGCCGGGCTGGGCCAGGGCCACACGGGTCACCTGCAGAGCCCTGGTTGGATCCAGAGCAGAACTTGGAGGAGCGAGACAGGGGGAAGAAGGGCTGGAAGGGGGTAATCGTCTCCACAGCAAAGCCGTGGTGGAAGCCAGTGGCTGGTGGCAGGCAGGGATGGAGTTAGGGGAAGCAGGCAGGGAGACAGGGGCGACCAAAACAAACAAACAAAAAAGTTGTGTTTTAGCCTAAGCCGGGGAAGAGGGAAGGATCCCTGCCTGTGGTTGCTGAGCAGATGGGCAGCTGTGTCTGCCAGCCTGTCTGCCTTCACAGCCTGTGGTGCAGGGCCACCCATCCCTCCCTCTGTCCATCCTGTCATCCACCCATCCCTCCATCCCTGTTGATTGATCCATCCATCCTTCCATCCATTAAAAAGACCATCCCTCCACTCACCCACTCATCCACCCCTCTGTTCATCCACAGATCCATCCACCCATCTATCTATCTACCCACCTAACAACCCATCCCTCCATCCACTCATCCCTCTGTCCTTTCATCC
>VYXB01007625.1:30396-48500 GCA_013397135.1 Pachyramphus minor
TCTGTCTGTCTTGTGTCTCCGCGCCCGCTCTCTCCCCGCTGTAAGGTGCCGAGGGGAGGGTCGCTTCCCACAGCCGGGGGTGTTGGAAGTTGCGGTGGGGAGGTGTTTTCTCGCGTGTCTGACACAGCCGGAGCCGAGGGACTTGTGCAGGGGAGAGATGGGGAAGAAAAAGTTTCTTTGCTTGAGTGCCTGCGAGATAAGTCTGTGCTGAGCCCTTCACAGGTTTTTCCCTGTCTGCGCGTTAACTCGAAGACCTGGCGTTTCTTACGCTGTCTAATAGCAGTAATGATACTAAATCTTTGCTTAAAAAAAAAAAAAAAAGAACCCCTAAAAATCAAACAGCCCCGTCCTAGCCCTGTCTGCCTAGGAATGTTTGCAAGCCCAAAGTGATTTCTTAAAAGGTGTGTATGCAGGCTCTAAAGTTGTGTTAGAAGTAATCCTTTAAGGTGAAGTACGAGCGGGGAGGGGGATGCGTGTAAAAATCTCTCAGATAGAGGAGTTTAAATGCACCAAAATGAACGAAGTCGGCGTAGAAGTTCCTCAAGTCCGAGAAATGCACTGTGAGATTTGGAGCAGAGCAAGGGCTCATATTTGGTTTTGCCCTTTCATTTGACTCATTGGCATTCACGCCTGACTCCCAGGCATCCTCTGGTTGCTGTGAAATGTCCCCCTTGGCTCAATGCAGTTTGAATTTTTGACGGCATTATAAAGAGCCCAGCTGTCACTCTTGCTGATCTTGATGGGAGATGGGTGCCGGTTTAATGACTCAAAAGTATGAACCAAAGCATTTAAAAAAAAAAAAAAGAAAGAAAGAAACCCCAAACCCCTCAAAAACTTATTTTCTTTTTGTGCTTGACTGAATCTGTGCCTGATCTAGGCAACACCCTCGGACCCCCTAAGCTAATTCCCGTAAATCATGGCTAGATCTGAACCGGCTCGGCGGTTAAAATAAACGAATGGACAAGAAAGAAGGGAACATATTACAGCAGCCGAGCGTTTCTCCTGAATACCACGGCGCTTAGTGCGTTGTTCCCCTCTTTCTTAAAAGAAAGAAAGAAAAAAAGACAACTCCCCCCCAACAATACAGAGTCCAGGGAATTCTCGTGCTGGGATCCCAGGGGTGCCCCTCGGGGCCGCCCTGGTCTGCACCTCCCAGACAAGTTCTCTGCTGTGTGCCGTGCCACAGTGTCTGCTTATCCTCCCCTCTCCAAACAGCCCCCTCCTGTCCCCGGTGACTTTGAAGGATCCGTGTGTTATCACTGGAGATGGCTGAGTGAGCACTTCTGAAACAATTAGCGTTAGGATTTCAAGCTCACAATGAAGCTGTTTTCACTTTAGTGCACCTTTCTGGCGGATCTGTTAATCCCGCTGGCGTGAGACCAGCTGCACACGTCTCTGGCTGGATGTCCCTCCGCGGCACCCCCAGTGCCCCCGGTCCTTCCTGCCCATGAAGGGGAGGCTGCGCTCCGCTCCATCCCCTGGGCAGCGCTCCCCTGCCTGCCTGCCTGTCTCTCTGTCTCCTCCCGGGAGCCCCAGATGTGGCTCTGGCGTGGAATGGGGAGGCAATCCCCGTGAGGTGAGCTGTTGACACGACCCTGCCCGCCCGGTGTCCCCGGGGCGGGGGCGGCATCGCCTCCCCCGGCGGCCCCGACGCTGCGGGTGACGAGCTGCTCGGGGACCGTCTGTGGGGACTACGGGGGGCAGGGCAGGTTAGGCAGGGCTTTATAAATGTCCCCCTGTTAATAGCACACCCCGTCCCTGAATAGGTCGGAGCTGCTTCTTTTTTTTTTTCTTTTTCCCCTCCTATGTTCACTTCATTAACATTCCCACGACTACCAAATCTCTCTCTCATCCTCCTCCCTCCCCATCCTCTTTAAATCCGAATGCCCCGGCACTGAAATGTTTGTAAAGGCTTCCTACCCTGAAAACAAGCGGTCTGGGTGCCCCCGTTCCAGAGCAGGGGCCGGGGAGACTGCTGGGACTTTCTTCCCCCTAAATGAGTTTTAGTCCAAGTAGATGATGTTATTGCAGGTTGCTTTCCTCCGCACTGACTTACCGAGTTTCATATGGTCTCCCATTTATTTATTTATTTTTTGCCTCTTAGTAAAAAGTATTAATGTGGTTTTGCTGTCCAAATATTTCTTTTTCTCATTCCCTAACCAGCAGAGTTTATTTAAACTAGGGTCTATCTTTATAAATTAGGAAAATCTCTTTACTAGAACGTCCAAATGGTCTTTTTCTGTCCTCTTATAGGTCATTTAAATGCTGCTTTTTTACTAAGGGTCTCCAGTACCAGACCTATCCAGCAGAAGCTAATTTTTAGTGTCTAAGGATTTTCTAATGCGGGAACGTGAGAGCCAGTCCCTGTGGCTCGGTGGAGCAGTGCTTATAAATGACCTGAGGAGAACATCACGTTGGCAGGTTCAGTTATTTAACCTCAGATGTTCCCACTTCCAGGATGACACTGGGAAGGCAGGCAGACAGCTCCAAGGGGAGTTTCTATCCCCGGTGTTTTGTGTCTCAGGTCTCCCTCCTTATCTGTCCCCTTGGGGTTCGTTCTGTGCTTCCAGATGTTGACGAGTGCGCGGAAGCCACGGACGACTGTCACATCGATGCCATCTGTCAGAACACACCGAAATCCTACAAATGCATCTGCAAGCCGGGCTATAAAGGGGAAGGGAAGCAGTGCGAAGGTACGGACAGATCGGCTCCTCTCCTATCCCTCCTCCGCTCCCTCCTCTTATTTGTTTGCTCTTTGAAAGCTTTTGTAAATAGCTGAATTCCTGAAAAGATTAATGCAGATTTACAGCTGCTTAACCTCAAATCTGGGTGTTTATTGGCAAGCATCCCCCTGCTGCTCTTGCTAATTGTCCAGCACCACAAACGTCGTGCCTGCCCGGCCTATTTTGAAAAATAAAATTCAAAAAGGGGGCGCGGCCGCGGGATGGGCCGGGATGGGATGGGATGGAATGGGCCCCTGGATCACCCTGTGGACTGGCTGCCGTTCTCCCCGGGCAAGTTACAGTAGGTGCTTTTCTGCATCTCATCCACCAGGACCCTGGAACTTGCTTCTCTTTGGCACTAAGAGTGTGTCACGATCGTGTGTTTCTAGTCCATGGTGCACTATTTTTAAAAGGAAAAAAAAAAGTTGTTTTATATGCCCTCTTGTAATTGAGAAAGACCTAGCGTGTTTTATTAGGCACTGTGTACACTCATATTTCAGATTTTGTCCCCTATCTTGTCTGTTGAATCTCAGCAGAGAGATTCTCTGGTCAATATTGTAATCACAGCCCTACAGATAAAAGATGCAAGAATGTTATGTTTTTCGACTTGTAGGTGCTTAGCAGGTATAAAAATTTTCCTTCCATGTCTCTCTCTTTTTGTGGCAGAATGAAACTTAAAAAAAAATGTTTATAGCCAGTCCATTAAAAAGATTAAAGACCTAGAAATGACTTTGCTGAAGTCTACAAAAATTTGAAACCATATATTATTCTCTGTGGACTTCCAAAGTGTTTGTTCAAGTGCCCTCATGAAGCATTTTTGTGGTTGTCATATTTTTCTGCCTTGGGCTTAAATTGACAGAGACAAATTCCTACTGTCCACCTCTTGCTGCTCTGAGCTGCTGTTCATTTGGAAGCCAGATTTTCTTCCTTGCAGACAGGATAATCATTCAGCACCCCTTCTTCCTCTCCTCATCCCTCCCAGGAAAAGAGCTGCAGAACTCAGAGGAGAAACTCAAGGCCACAGCTGTGAAGTTACAGCACTCCCAGCTTTGGTACTTGTGTTGGTTTTCCACATCAAGAGTTTCCTTAAGCTTTAACTATTCATGTTTTCGTTGTTAAGCTGTGTTTAACTTATACTCGAGCTTATACTCATGCTTATTTAATATACATATTTTATACTCATGCTTATTTAATATACATATTTCTCTTTGCCTGACTTACCTTGGCTTTGTAAAAATAAAAAAAGAGAGCTCAGTACATAGTAAAAACCAAGATTCCTCTTTGTGGTGATGTACAGAATAATGGAAAGTCTGTGTCTAATATCAAACTCATACCTAATAGAATCAGTGTCTGACAAGCTAAAGTGAACTGGAGCAGACTGCAACATGTTCTGCATGGAGATTCAGCATTAGTCAGGTAAATTAGCACAAGCTCTTTAAACCAGGTATCCCTCTGCGTGATATATAACCTTTTTTACAATATTATGGTACCAGTTCTGAGGATTTTGCATCAGCTGTGTGTCTCAAGTTTGTAATTGATATCAAACTTGTGGATAAGTGGAAAGCTCGAAATGTGTTTGAAAGCCTCCTGTCTGGAGCTTGTTTTAAATTAGTTACATAGTACCTGTTAATTTGATCCCAAAGTCCTTTGGAGCACGAAGTAACTGAAGTTATGTACATTCTGTGTAGGGCAGGTATCATTGTGTCCTTTTCATAAGTGAGTAAGCTCATAATTAAAAGGAGAGGTCACACAAGTCAGTGGCAGATCTGAGATCTGCCTCAGGCCTGCTGTACATGTAGGATGGGTTTACTTTCCCCTCTTGAGGTTAAGTATTCAAAACCTACAGAAATAAACAGGTTAACTTCATTGATGTGTGTTTAGTGTTCTGTCACAAGACAACTTCAGTGATCAGCCATTAAAAATTACCTTTGAAGATGAAGGTAATTTATTTAAGGTAAAGGTAATTTATTTAATATTATTTCATTAACAAAACTGAAATCCACTGGATGGTCTTTGTGGTGCCAAACCCAAAGCTGGGTCATGGAATGGTTCTCAGAGTTCATAACTGGGCTTTTCTAAATAAGCCTTTTGATCACCGAAACTAGTTTCCAGTGAGAAAAAGATTACATTTTTGGAGATGATGTGCCTCTTAGCTAAGTTTGTAGCAATCTACCTGTATTGTTTCATGTCTGAAGAACATTCATTATAGCATAACTAACTTACCAGGCTCTCCCATGCAACCAGATTTTACTAAACAAGGAGAATTGCAGTTTATGCAGTATAGTGAGCTTAAAGAAATTATACTACATGATCAAATAAATTCTGACACATTTTAATTGAGGTTATACCAAGGCACTGCAATTAATTTAGAAGCATGTCCGTTTTTATTTTAAACATCAATCTTAAATACTGCTTTTGTTCACTTTTTTGGAGTGAACATTTCTGTTCATTTTTGGAGAAAGGGAATAGCATATGGGAAATAACATTTTTTTTGGATGGTTCTGAGGTTTTAGAAAAGCAAGGGAGCACATGCTTGTAGAAACATGTCCAGCATTTGAATATGTATTTGTGTGCTCTTGTGTATTTATTTGGAGTTCTTATAAACAATGGGATCTTCAGGTCAATGCAGTAAATGTGAGCCCAGCCACTTGGGCAGGATTTCGTGCATGTTTTGCTGCTCTGAGCTAAAGGGTGGGGAGAAATACATAAAACCGTTTCTTTAAGGGCCCATGGAGAGCTCTACCAGCAATTATACGGAAATAGAACATCTTCTTGACAATCTGGTAAATTCCTTTAACAGGAAATTTCTTTCTGAACTTTGCTTTTCTCTCAAAATGTCTTCTAGCCTGGGTTTCTCCAGAGGTAGTGAGCGTTGTGGGTCAGACAGATGTTTCTTATGTTTTTGCTTTATTTTATTTTTCTGGTGAGCCTTGTTGCCTGAACCAGCTGACCTACTTCTTTCCAAAGAGAAGAGTTCCTCATTCTTCCCATGTCCTGTTTCCTGCTTCCATCTGTAGATTTCAGTTTATACCTTTGTCCTTTTTTTTTCCCCTATGCTTTGTCAGCATTGCCGTGATGTTTTCCCATATCACATAATATTTGTGTTTGGTATCCTTTGAAAACAAATTCACAGGACAGAATGATGTGTCCAAGCCAGGTAAAAGTAATTGCTTTCAAGTCTCCATTTCTATGCAATATATAAAATCCATTAATTGATAATTAATTGATTCACTTGCCTAGGAAATCTTCCCTTTTGTGGTTTGATTCAGTACCTCAAATGCAGTGATCTTCATGCTCCCTGGGTGTTTGTCCTTTCCTTCTCTGCGGGACCTTTTGGCTTCCCCATGGGTTGGTATCTCAGTAAAATTGTGAGCTGGAAAACTGTGTCCAAGCAGTGGAAATTCCAGAGGGTTCAGAAGGATTCCAAGTCCTGGTGTTCCTTATGCCTTGATGGCCCTTCTGTCTCCAAAGCAATGTGTGTCAGGTGTTGTGGGGTACTCTGTCACTGAGCAAGAGGTTTAGCCCTTTAAACCTAGTTTTTAGTGGGTTTTTTTTTGCCAATGCTGCTTCTTTGCCTTCTCCAAACCCTCACCTCGTTAATGGTTGAAATACTCTGTGTAATTTTGCATTGATGTTTATCTGTGCCCGGTTTTTATCCAGTTACTGTGTTAACTTTACTTTAAATGGGCTTTTTTCCCTTTACCCTGCTCTTTATCCTCAGTGTGACTGTAATTCCAGTGAGTTGCTCTAGCTGTAGTTTGTTTTTTTTCTTTTGGATTATACCTTACATGTAGGACCCTTTCTCTACAGTGTGTAGAGGATGTGAGTGGGTGGGTGGGATTTTTCTTTAAGACACATTCACTGGGACCTGTTGCTTCTGGATTGCAAAACTCTACTCTGAGATTTCCCATATTGACTGTGATTTTCCTCTAGGAGTGTTTTGGTTTTTTTTCTTCTATCATTCATAGTATTTGCATAACTCTTCTTCACTTCTGTTAGTAATTGGTCACACGCAGGTGTTACCATGTTACTTTTTGTACAGAAATGTTCACAATTTTTAGCTCTGCTTTTTCTTTTAATTATTATTCCTGCTGTGAAGCTTCATAATTTTTTTTATGGACTTCTTGCTGAGGGCAACATACCATGGCAAATTGTCTTGCTCGAGTCTGCCCTGAGAGGGTGATCTTCACATTCCTGCTCACGTGTGAAATTTGTGCTGTCTCAGCAGCAGCTCTGCTTGTCTACTGGCTCAGTGGGCCTGTGCAGTTCTAGTGATGCAAGTTTGTCACGTGTTGATGTATTTGCAGTCCTTTTCCTAATGTAAATACTCATTCCAGATAAACAGGCAGGTGGTCGAGGTAACCTGCAATGAGGGCTGTTACTCCTGGTTGCCCCACGGATGGCACCTCACTGGCTTTAAACATGGTCTAAGAATAAGATAAACCATTCCTGCCTCAATCACAGCTATATCCAGCTTCACAGCAGGTTATGTTCCTCATATGCCCATTTGGAAACACGCACCAATTGTCCTTTCTGACCCTCAGTGCTCATTTAAAGGCTGCTGAGCTGAAGGAAGTTTTTGGAAGATGTCCAGCTGATCTAGCAAGGCATCTCCTAATCTCCTAGACTTTTGCCATAGTTCCTAATATTTCTTTGTGTACAGTGGATGAAAAAAACCCCTCATTGCTGTGTGTGGAAAAATCCTTGCGTTGATATCCCTGGCTTTTGTAATTTCCACTGATGCTCTGTGATGCCTTTGTCTCTTACACGACCCATTTCTGCAGACAAAAGCACAGAGTTCTGCACAGATCACCTCTAAACTGCCAATTTAAAGCCCTTTTCTGAACTAGGAATTCTAAGTTTGTGGAAACAGCAGGATGGTGAATTTCTTACTTTGGCAAACTTGAGACTCTCGAATCTGTCCCATGCAATTCACAGAATATGCTCAGTTGGAAGGGACCCACAAGGATTATCTTCGTGCTGCAGGTGCAGTAACATCCCTAAGCCAAAATTTAAACTACTCACAGTGTTTAGAGCAATAAAGTTTAGGATGATAGCTCATTGCACTTGAATCAAAAACTGTATAGATAAATCAGTTGTTACCATCTTCAGTAATTTTGTGGGTGTGAAGACAAGTTTCTTCTTATAGCTGTTTGCTAGGTCTGCTTTTAAAGGATTTTAAACAAATCTTAGCAATTGGGAAAAAAAACCCTATAGAAAATGTATCTTCTCATCACTTTCATTTAAATAATAATGATTGTCTCTCCAGGCTTTACTTAATATTCTTGTAATTTGTTGACCTGCTTTATCTTTCATTTTCTTGGGAAGCTCATTGATGGTCTGACATGTTGGATTTTCATTTTACTACAGTGTTTGAAATACCTGCTTTGTTTTTCTCATGCCCTTCCAAAATTAACCCAAATATTGTGAGAGGGCTGCTCTCTGAATCAACAAGCGTGGAAACAGCACAGGACATCTCAGACTTGTAATTTCCCAGCTCCTGATCCTGTATCTCCCACTAAAGCCCCCTCTGCTCCCTCTTTTCTGCAGGGATAAGTGAGTGAGGGGCTTCTGGATGTCTTTTAAATGGAACAGTGATCCCATTTCTTTTGAGAGCTCTGTGCTGTGCCATCAGTCCACTCTCAGCAATTCATTCTTAAGTGGACCATCTTCATCAGTGATGAGATGTGAGAATTGGGTGTCCTTTGAATTCTGGAATTTGGGCACCTTGATGCTTCCACAGCTCTAGGGAGCTGAGACTTGTTCTGTCTGTCTCTGCAGAGTGACAGTGATGCCACAGAAAAAGGCAGCTTAAGTGACTCCTTTCTGATTGATGATTCTTCTAATTGCAGTAGAAGGTGAATTAATTCTTTTAAGGACACCCTTGATTTCCCTGAATGAGTCTGTGGTGGATATCAGACATTGGATCTGCTTTCTAGATCTACAACACATGGTGTTAATGTCAGATATTGAACTTCGTGTCACCCTCCTCTCATGGCTGTATTCTGGATGAGACCTGTTGCTATGAGTCTGTGATGCTGATTTTGATCCTACTCATTTACTTGGTATCTTGATGCATCTTTTTGAGTTTAATGTTTCCCAGAATTAAATTCTGAGGTCTTTTGTGTCTGTGCTTTTTTTCTTTTTAAATTGTCTGGTACCATTTAATACTCAATTCCGACTTGCCAGTTTTCTAATTTGCTTCAGGGAATGAGCTTTCTTAGGGGATGGAGAAGAACTAAGAAAATATTCCTGAGAACATTCTGTATTAAAACAGAATTTTATTACAGCCTAAGTGAATTAGCAGCTTATGACAACTTTTTTTTTCCCCTTCTTCATGCTTCTTCAGTGAATAGAACTTTTGTTTTGGTCAGAGTTGAGCCTTAATTTTATTTATTTATTTATTCCAATTGCTTTGGTTTTTCAACTTTGTTCTGTAGTTTATCCAATAAAAGCAGAATATCCCTGAGCTGGGCTGACATGACCAGTTTATCTTCTTACAGGGCCATCAGTCCCCATGTGTCACACATCCTATTGTTTCCTCCTCTCCCTTTTCTCCCCCACTCTGTCCTACCTCTTACTTTCTGCCAGCCCATAATGCTGCCTCAGTGAACAGCTCCCCTGGTGGTCCACTTTGGAAATCTTCCATTTTTACTTAGAAAAAAGAACATTCACTCCAATTTTATTTTTTACCCTCTTCAGAAATGCTTCTCAGATAGAAATATCACTGTATTTTGCATAAACAAATCCACACCACTAGAAATACCGCCCCATTCTTCAACAGCATTACTTGTGATTCCCAGTTTGGAAAAAACATGTGAGTTTTTTTTCCAAGGACACTTGGCTAAATAGTTGATAAGCTCCTTGTCTGCTGGATGGCCTGTGGGTACTCTGGGAACTTATAAATATCATAAGATTTCATCAGTCTCAACAGTTGCTGAGCTGCAGAACCCAGGGTGGCCTCCTGTGGTGATGTGAACTTGGTATTTAGAAGGGACTTCTGCTTTCCCCCAGATACACAGTGTAAGTTATTTACCAGGAAAACTATAATAAGCTCAAGAGGCATAAATAAAATGCACTAAGTTCAATAGGTAAGAGTCTGTCCTTCTTCTGTCTTCATTCTTTATCCATCTGCCAGACACTGTCCATTTTTCCTTTGTTTTTCTACCTGTCACCTTCTGGTGCAATCCCTTTTCCTTGCAGTCCTCACTGTGTTCTCTTGTATGTTCTATTACTCAGCTCTCTTTTAACCTTGTCACTTCCTTACTGCAAATCCTACTTTTCTTTTGTCCTTTCCTTGTGGATTTTCTATTATTTTGTTCAGTTTGCCTTCCTCTGCCCTTTTTCTCTGGGAGAGAGTTACCCAGTGTCCCACAGCAAGACTTCTGGGACTGGAGAACTGGCAGCTGTAAGCTCTGAATACCCTTTACTGCTCCGTTCCTTTGAGTTCTGTCTTCAAGTCAAACCAGCTCTCAGATTTTTCCTTTTCCTCCACCTCTTTCCTGGCCCCCATCCCCAGCTCAGAGCTCACCTGTCCCTCAGCACATTCCCTGCTGTTCCCATGGCTCTTTCCTCAGTGGCTGTCTGGAAAAACCTCTTTGCATGGCTGTTGGCCATCATTTGTTAGCTCCCATTTGGTGATGGGAACTCCTAAAATACACATTCTGAGGCTGATGCATCACAAGATCGTGGAGCCTCTGGTTAGATGGCAGAGGATTTAGGGAATGGGACCTTCTGCTGCTCCCTTGCCCAAATCAGCTCCACTCATGTGGATTTTACCTCCTTTCCCTTGAGCCACAGAGCACTCACTCTCTTAGTTAGCATCCATGCTGTGAGGACGCTCTGGAGGTCATGGGAATCATGGATGGTGGATACAGACTGTGTACCCAGGGAAGAGGATGATGGATCTAGTCTCTGTACCCAAGCTTCTAGTCCAAGCCTAGGATAGCTGTGAGCCTGAACTACAGGTCTGGCCAAGCCTCAGGCAGTCCTGAGATGGAGGATTGCGTGGCAGGAGGTTGTAGGGAAAATGGATATAAATTCTGGTCTCCCTCTGCCCTGATTTAGGAGGTTCCTTTTCCCTGCTCCTGGTTTGTTTTGTTTTGGGTTTTGTTTTTTTTTTTTGCACAGGTGCAATTGTTGTGGGGCTATTCTGTGAAAAATATCACTGAAATAATGTCCCTAAAAGTGGAAGAAAACATGAAGGATTACAGCCTGGCCCTCTAAGCAGTTCTACCCTGAAAAGGCAATGAACTGGGATATAGAGGCTGAGACACATGGCAGGGAGAAGGTGGTGGTGAATAAGGTGAATAGATTTCCTAATCTGGTTCAGTTTCTGGAGCCATTGTGTTGTGAAAGGCTGGGGGGAAAAAAACACCTACAAAGGAGGTTGTTTTGGAAACTTTAGCTGCATAAATTTCAGCAGGTGCCCGTTAAGCTTTGAGTTTATTATGTTGTTTCGGTTTTTCTGTAATGAATTTTGAAGTGGCTGGTTTTTGTTTGCTGAATTTTCAGCTGTAATTTGACCATCTTTTGTTTTGTTTTTTTGTGTCCTGAGAAATCTCCTGAAAGGGAGACTTGTAGGAAACAAAATCTGAGAACTTTTAGTCTGTCCAAGCAAGGGGGGAGCTTTTTTTCAACACAGCAAAGCAGTGAATTTCCCATATAATCACTTCAGGGGAAAAAAAGCCAACTTCTTGAGGTTTTTTGTTTTCTTTGTTTGTTTTAGTATGTATATGTTTGTTTAAAATTTCAGCTGAAAAAAACAGGCCTGCTTTAAAGCAGATATCTTGCATGAAAAAAATGTAGATCATACATAAATATTTGGCGGAGTTGTAAGAAACTGAAAGGAGAGTGTGACAGACCCCTTTAAATTTCAAGACTTTTCTACACATTTAAGATGCTGAGCAAAAGGAATACACTTACATTAGTTTCAAGAATTGCTTTCTTCAAATGCCTTGAATCATCAAAGTACTCAAGTGCTTGATCTTAAGAAACTGTTACCCTTTAATTCTGTGTAAGTGCTTTATTGAATTGAAGATATTAACTTACTTTACAGTGCTCTACTCTGGAGCCTGTAGAAGACCACAGTTTTTCCTTCAGTGACCAATGAATTAAAAAGAAAAATCTGATCACTTAACAAGCTGATATAAGACCTTGATCTTGCTTCAGACCTGAACTTGGTGCTTAATACATGAGCAGTTTGTTTGGTGCTGTAGGCCCCATAGACAACATATATCAAATTTAAGGCCAGGCTTTCACAACTGCTGCTGATGTTTTACAGTTCAGCCACCAAAGAATCAGAAATATTAAATAGATCAAGCAATTTTCAGATTGTTCTGATTCCCATAATCAATTTGTGAAGCAGATGAGCTGTTGGGATATGGAGGCTGATTTTCATTTACTCTCTCAGCTTGAGGTTGCTGAGCTGCATCCCATCATTCCCATGCCTTACTCTGCATGAACCACTGTCAGTCCTTACCTTTAACAAGGCATTGTGCTCACAGAACATCACAAGTTTAACTGAGGGGGGAAGAGCAATGCATAACATGAATTTGGGGATTATTGGAGGGAATGGTGTTGCTGCAGAATGCGCTTCAGAGCATGGGAACCTCTGCAGGGGTAGGTGTTTGTTGGACATATCATTGCTGGAAATCCTACAGGACATAACTGCTGTGCATTCTGGTTGTGGCTGTTGTAAGAGGGGAAACTGCTCTGTAGTGCCTTTGTTCTGATTTCATTTTCTGGAAGCAGAAGTCACATTCTAAACTTCCAGTCTCCCTGTTACACTGGGGAAAGGGGTTGAAGTGAGTGGGTATTTGCTTTGCTGAGCAGGGAGTGCAGGTAATGCATATCTCAGTTGTTTGGCAGCACATGCACAGGAGGAATTCGATATCTGATTTTTTACCTCTAGAGATGTCAGTCTCTGCTGGGTAGAGTTGTGCCTTTATTCTTTTTGCACTTTCCTCTTTGCAGAAATTCCTTGGAAAAGGAGTCTGTAAAAACTGACTTGGAGACATGCCAATGTATTTCTCTACCTACAAAGCACCCGAGTCCAACTTTATTTAGAAATTCTCTTTTTTTTTTTTCCCTTGCCTGGTGCATTCCAACCTGCCTAAAGATGAATGTGATCGAAGCTCCTCTTCCCATGTCCTTCCTCTCACCCCCCACCACTTTCCTCTTAAACCAGCCCAATTATTGCTTGCACAGTGGTCCAGTTCTTCTGACCTTAAATCTTGGTGTCCCACACACTGCAAAGGCAGGTGCTCCACGCTGATTGCTCCTGATTTCTGGCTCCAGTGGGATTTTCCCAAGGGCTTTGTGTGCACGGGCTCTCTGGGGAAAGGCAGCCTCACTTGGCCTGTGCTGCAGAGTGACCCATGGCCAGGAGGGAGCCCAGCCTGCATTATTTGGCTACCAGAGGGCAGACACAAGTGGAACCCCGTGGCTTTTGCTTGGCTTGAATTCCCAGGAGAGTGATTTTTACCTCTGTTGAGGCTGGAGTGTGTAGATGTATTCAGAGAGCAAGGAAACGAGGACTTGCCAGGATTTCTCTGCCCTGTGACTGTTTTGGCTTGTAAGAGTGAGCAGGGAATGGGTACAACAGAGGAACAGCCTGTTGGCCTGAAATAAAAACCCGAAGACTAAAATGTTTTGGTTGGGTGTAATCTGTTTTATTATCTGTCTTCACTGTGTGAAAATGGCAGCAGTTTGTTCTGGGTACAGTTGTACATTTAAGGAGATTATGGCTTCAGAATGGAAGAATGGGAGAACTGAGAATATTACAGTTCTCTCAAAAACTTTAACAGTGGAAATTGTTTACAGTGTGATTGTTGACTAGGAAAATACTTCTTTTGTGATATGGGTAAAATCTAAGGTGTTATCGCTCAAGTTTTCTGTGAACAGCCCCTTCTAAAGGCATATAAAAAGTATTTATCTTCTTTATCCCCCTGGACTTTGCATCCCTTCACAGGCTGTTCTGAAATACTTTTTAAAAATCTCTTTTCTTGAGGGAAGCGCAAGAGGGGCATTATAAAAGAAACACCAGTTGACTGCATCCCATGTTGTCTTATGAAGGGAAACCCAAAAGCTTTAGCATTTATTCTGAATAGGGAATACACAGAAATGTCTTCAGGACAGCAGCAGCAATTGCATTAATTTCCTGTAATAGCTCCATGGCATCATTTGAGTTAATACAGAAGTGCTTCCACGGGATTTTGCTGCACAAGAAGAAGTTACTAGGATGTGTTCCTGTACTGCTTATCCTGAAAGGCTCTTAGTGATGACCATTGATAGTGATTTTATGATTATGTACCAGTCATAATTCTTAGCTGTTTCTGAGGCAAGGATTTTGGTGGTAGTTGCTGTAGCCTGTTCCTCAGTGGGAAGACAACACCAACCTTTATCCTGAGTAGGATCCCATGATAGAGTTGCCCAAGTTGGCAGGAATCTGGACTCAAAGATGACACCAAGCATGAAGGATTTCAGTCTTGGAAAAAGCTGTGAAAATGGGAAATGGAAGGGGAGATGGGAATGCTTTAAAAGGCCATTTATGTAAGGAATACAAATCATAGTGTAATTCTGCCTTTACCTGTCAAGTACACACACAACTTCTGAAGCCCATTGTGCCAAGTATGAACACAGAGAGAAATATGCTACTGGCAAGTTTACTACATATTTTTATTACTAAACTGTATAAAATTAAGGGAAAAAACCCTAATAGGAGCAAACTTTATACTATATAAAATCACAGAATTTGTATTTTATGGTTAAATTGTGCACGATAATCTGTAACATACAAACACATAGCAATTTTTTGTTCCACTGAAAATCTAGTTCACCAAAGGTTTCTTCTTTAGCAAACTTTATGATAAGCAGGGAAGTAAAAAACTTCAGGGGAAATACACGTCTTCTGGTCTGAATTAGTCACTGCCATAGTATTTTCTGTTATAGTATTTGAAGCAGGAGGGAGTGCTTTAAATGCTTCAATCCATTTAACCTTAATTGCTCAGTTTTAATAGACATTTGCTAACTAAAGGAACCAAATTATAGCTTGAATTAGACCTTACTAATCTTAATTAAAAGCTCCACTTTATAATCGGAAACAGCCTATGTTTAAAACACTGAACCTTTCTTAAATGGCTTATTTTAAAATGCTAAAGCCCTTTTGATAATAATTGTTTGGACTGAATCCGGGTAACCATTATTCTCCTTATATTGCAGTTAATTAAAAATATCTCCTCCATGTGGTTTTGTGCAGTCTGCTGGCTGTAAAATTGTTTGCCTGGTAGGGGGTGGGATTACTTTACTTTTCCTGGGGTAATTTGAAAACTTGTTGCTGCCCTTTGTTTTAAAGGTTTTCTGGGGTCAAAAGTTACAAAACTAATATTTGAATCAATACAAACATTAGCTTACCAGGCACTTAGAGCCATTAATAATATACCCTCATAATTAATTCATTTTAACATCCAAACTGTGCTCATTGCACTGCTTTCAGAGATCTAACTTTCAGTAAAAATAAAGTCTGTTATATTGTGAGGGAGGCAGGTCCTGGCTCTGTGTGTTGAGCATTTGGGATAGGGACAGAGTTTCTCTTAGTTTTGAGACTGTCTGAAGAGGACAGAGGGTGGATTTCATCTCTCCAAAGATGGGGCTCTGTAGTACAGAGTACACTGCTTTATTTTCCCTTTATAATTGATGGGCCATCGTGCTCAGGAAGCACTGCTGGACTGTGTGATCATGCCTTTATTTAATTCACATTGTTCTGAATTCCAGCAGCTGAATTGCCTGATGGCATAAACCAAACACAAATTAAAAGCCCTTTACACCAAGTCTACTAGACCTTTATGTGCACTTGGAAGTAAATTCTGTAAAAAGTCACTAGTGCCAGTTATGGAGAGGGACAGACCTTCTTGAATGTCAGTTCTCAAGAACTCTCAAGTCATTTGGGAAAAACTAATAAATAGGTGCTTTGAAAAGCTTGACCTGGATGTTTAACCTGACTTTAGATGGCTGCAGTGTTAAACCAGGTGCCGTGGCTAAACACCCATAATCCCATTATTTCATTTTTGAGTCTTTTAGTGAGGGTTAAAGTCCTGTGTTAGTCATGGGTGAGTTAAATAGTTGGGTCTTGAGACCCTGTTTCTAATGGATAAGCAAGGATGTTGTAGTGTGTTCTCTCCTGGACTTCTGTTTATGTTTATGACTATACTGGTGTATATTCATTGTATTTCTAAAAAAGGGATTGTCTAGAAAGAGGGGAAGGAGGAAGAAGCATGAGGAATTCATCAAGAACATTTCAAGAAGTGATGGCTCTCATCTCTAGTCTCATACTGGCTGTACTGCCCACTTAAAAAAAAAAAAAAGACAACCCAGACTGTTTATTGGGTTGTTAGTCAAGTCTTTAGGCAAGATATTGCTGCATTTTGCTTATCTGTGCCTAATAAAAGAGGATTGTTGTGAAAGGTTTCTCATGAGAAACCATGTAAATGAGAGTATTGGGAATAAGTGTACAGGACTAAAGAAATATTTATATGAACTTACCCACTTTTATTCCTCTACTGTTGGGGAGGAGATCTATTGGAGTCATAGACTGCTTGGCTTTTTATGGTGCATTCTGTGAATAATATTCAAAAAGTATTATTTGCATACTGCACAGGAGTTGTAGGTGTTCTTTGGTTCTTTTTACCTAAAGTTCTCCTCAATATAAGAAAGATATGTAATTACAAAAAATTACCAAGGGAAGATTTCCAAGTTATGAATGTGGCCATTCTTCAATTTACACCAAATGCCCACATTACTGTTTCCATATCTGCACTTCCATTCTTTTTCCACTGAAGAGCATTAATGGAAGCTATGTGTACTTTCTGGTACAGGATATTTGAACACTGGAGCAGGAATGTCTAATTTTTCTTGGCAAAACCAGAATTGCTTCTGTTTTGCTCTATCTTCCTTTCTTGTCCAAACATCAGATGTAAGCACAGCTTGTAAATGAAAATATTTCATGATTCACAGGTCAGCAATTGTGGTTTTGAATTTGAAATTTCATCCTTACTGCTTTTCCTGGATTTTCCTCTCTGGGAAGCAGGTGTTTGTACAGCCTGGCTTCATCTAACCCTCATGAGATAAGTGTGTAAATTCATAAACTCCTGCTCAGAGAGACTCTGCCATTGCTTACCTCTAGTGGTCAGAGAGTCCAGGCAATGTTTTGAGAGTCTGTCAAAGGTAATGATGTAGGAAAAGCCAGTGGGTTGCATTAATATTCACTATCTGTACATCTGTCCTCGCTGGACAATGGTTACACATCCAAAGGTCAAAACCAATGGCTGCTTACCACCCCTGGTTAGATTTTCTCTGTGATTATTTGTCTCTGGTGATAAACAGAGCTCTGGCTCACAAGATTAATATCTGCATGGCCTTTTAGAAGACTAAGGACACCCTGCATCCTAACTGATGGACTCTCCCTATGATTAAAATTTTAGAACTGTCAGTATGTATCAGTAGGACAGGGTTCTCTGTTCCAGGAACGAAATAGCTGGAATCCAAAAATTACATCAGTGTAGGATTTGTTTGCAAATAAAACCCTTTTGCATTGATCTACTACAACAACAACCAGGGCTTCTTGTTGATACTGGCCAGGGCCAGGCTTTCAAAACATGGAAAACATTCAATCTGCACACCCAAGCAAATTGCATGGCAGGTACTTTACACATTGTGGAGACAGAATTGTTGTTGAGGAGCTGAGAGGCTGTGCCAGAATTCTGAGGCTGCCAAGTGTTTTGGCATCCTGAAAATAGCTCCACATTTCCTGATTGTACAGTGCCCAGATTCCCTGACTCCTGGTGGAGGCAGCTTTTAGAGCTGTGAGCTGTTTGGGGCAGTGCTTGTGTGTGCTCACATTTAGGGTACAGTCATTATCATCACAGGTTTGGTAAACTTTAACTTATTGAGAGGGGAAATTCTGAAACACAAATCTGTAACAAGTTGAAGTTGTCATTATAGGAACAAAGTGTGACTTGACCATCTTAAACTCTGGCATGGTAACAATCTGGAGCCTAGTAACCTTTTTACCTTTTCTATGATGCAGAGAGCTGGAGGATGATGGACAAAAATGGCTTTGATCTTTTTGTAAACCTATCTCAGATTAAAAAAAAAATTTGTAAATATTTGATCTGATTTCTCTTCAGTTTTATCTCCTCAGATCTTTTTGAAGCGAACGTATCAAGCTTGTATGGTTTAATGTAGGGCCATCTCAACTAATTTTACAGTTTGGTTCTTAAAAATGGTGAGTACCCACAGCCTTGCAAGGGGCTCACAGGAAAGATCAATTCCTGCCACTCTCCTGAAAACATTATATATATATATATATAAAATATCTATCTA
>VYXB01007625.1:48505-67710 GCA_013397135.1 Pachyramphus minor
TATAAAATATCTATTTACAGCAAAAGTAAACATAGTTATGCAAACCAAAATGCTGGGAGGCCTTCATAAAAGATGCTGTTGAGGGATGGTGTGAATTTGTCTGCGTTCAGGGAGCAGGTGACAAAATATAGGCAGAGTTGATTTCTTGGGCTTGATAAGTGTTGGTCTGGCCTTGTCAGGGGACACAAATTTGAGGTTTCCCTGTGTGTTATGTTTAGTAGCTGCATGACTTCAGTGAATGTTGAAATAAAAGGCAGCCCTGAACAGGTGAGCTGGGAAAATTAATATCTGTGTCCCTTACAAAGCAGGAAGTTTGACCAAGTGATACAGGATGGCAGGAAGCCCTTTATTTTACAAATCTTCCGTTCTCCCACATCAAGGGCCACAAAAAATAAGTTAATACTCACTCACTGACAGGTAATAAAGAAATTTACTTCAGAATGGAAGCTTGGGATTGTTTCCCTTTGTCAGTGGACAGACATTTAAAAATGAAATGCAAAGGGAGGTTGGAGAATCTGAGAATGAGGTGCCTGCAGAGTCTGGAAAAAAAAAAGTAGGTGAATAATGTCTGTATCAGTGAGCTAATTCACTCCTTTAAACCTCTGCTTCCAAATTTATAGGTACAGTTTTCAACTTCAGGATCTGGGAGCGACCTCCTGCCAGGACTTACTGAAATGATTATCATTAGGATGCAGGCACACCCCCTGTGCCACTAAGGTGCACAAAAACACTCCCCCATTAGGTACCCAAGAACTTTGAAGATTAGATGTGTAATCAAACATTTCCCATTATGTTAAAAGAGGGGAATTGGGGTGGAAATGGCTGTGATTTAGAAGTGGTGAGGGAAAATGCTGTCAAATGTCATGTTGCACATTGAGAACAGCTTGTGAACAGGAAATCTCTCTGCTTGAGCTTGTCGGGCATGGCAGCCACTAAATAAAGACAGACTCTGAAACTGCTCTGTGCTCTGCAGGTATCCATCTTTATTTGGGTATCTCACTTGCAGTTCAAAGAACTTGCAGCCAATCTGTTTAAATATCAATTAAGGCAGATGTCAAACTGCAGCAAACTCTAATCAGGGGTTCTAGGTGCTTAATGCAGGGTAATGCACAATAATTTGGGATTTGTGTAGAAAAATACTTGGTATGAATGATAAGATTTGTGTTGTGCTGGCTGAGATGGCAAATGGCACATAGGGATGATACTTAGATACATGAATAGAAAATATATTGTCCTCTTGGGAAAGAACTCTGCTTAATTATTTCTTTTTTCCCAAAAAAAGGGCAAATGGTACCAAATCTCAGCTTTCAGTTTATATGTTACTTTTTTATATATATTTCCTAAGTATTGTTTATTCTCCTGTTCTTTAGTGATAACTTCCCATTGGCAAAGTACACGTACACTGAAGCAGAAATACCTGAGAGGATGAATAAAGGGGTACATTCCTTTGTCTCTTGTCAGTTTGATGAGCTTATCAATGTCCATTGAAAATGTTCTTCTAAATCTTTGAACTCTGAGTTTAAGTAAGGAGGGAAATGCACAGGGAAGAGAACAAGAGACAGGAAACTGAGGAAGGGAAGGTGAATTTTAGAATAAGGAAGGGAGTCTTAGAGACCATATTTCTCACCAGTGGATGAAGAATGTGAAGGTCACTCACCAAAAATGAATGGAGCCATTCAGCTTGGATTTTCATTATCTGTTGCCTTGTTTCATTTAACACTGTGTGAGCTGAGGCAGCTGAGTTCAGCTCACAGCACTGAGTGCTTGATAGTGTCTGGAATCCTTAAATGTGACTCTCTAATGTGATTCTTTAATTCTCTCTGTCTGGTACACAATACTTGAAGATCATTAACTAAAACTTGGAAAATAACAAGTGCTAAACACATCTGTCCTTTCTGCAGCTGATAAACTCGGTTCAGGCACTTCATTGCCTGCTTAGAGAAGGACTTTTATGTCCAAAACCTTGTCTGTATTTTTTTCCCCAAGTAGTGAAGGTGACTCTTCTAAGGCCATCCTTCCTCTGTGGGATTTGAGAATTTGATTCATGTGTGAATGTAATAATAGGAAAAAAAATCAGACACAGGGCAAAGTAGGGATCAACAATAGGTGACTCTGTGCTTTCTCTACAATTACGAGTTAGTAATTGTGGTTAGAGCACAAATATTAAACTTAATATTAAAATATTAATAGAAAATAAAGCCATATCCTACAAACAGTGATAAATCAGATGCTGCCTCATTTGCCTTTCAAGTCTATCCTAATTGCTTTTAGGCAAGATAGTTCTAAATATGGGACTGTTCATACTTTAAAAATGTGTGTGCTGTTTAACCAGCTGCACAAACCTCTCCATAGCATGGTTTGTATTCCATTTTCCCCTCCTTTTTTCAGACAAGTACTTTAACAAGGTACAAAGCATGATGAACTTTGTGCTTTGCCATCATGGAAGAAAAGAAAACAAATAAAGCTACTACAGAGAACTTGTGCTTTTCTGGAAACTGTA
The DNA here is from genome assembly GCA_013397135.1 of Pachyramphus minor. Lineage (NCBI taxonomy): Eukaryota > Metazoa > Chordata > Aves > Passeriformes > Tyrannidae > Pachyramphus > Pachyramphus minor. The sequence goes on from VYXB01007625.1 coordinate 51,006, forward strand.
TGAAATGGCTTCCAGAAAAACAGCACAACAATACCACAGATTGCATCCAGATCATCTCCACTGAGCTGCTGTGGCATTTTCATTTTAGTGCTGGTTTAATGCCGGAAAACAGGGGTTTGTGACATTTTTGAAGGAACTTGTAACATTGATTATTTTGTTTGTTTGTTTGTTCTTTGTGGATGCACTAATGGAAAAAATATGGGAGAGGCAGCGCCCATGGTGGAAAGGATTTATACTGAAAAAACCTCGTGCTAAGCAATGTATTGGACCTGTTCTTTTTCTTTCTCAACTGAGAAACATCAGGCTGCTTTTTCCCCTATTCCCAGCCTGCCCACCCTTGACCTTGCCTCTTAGACTGGTCCTAATGGCTATCAAATTTTACAGTTTTCTTTGGCACAAGGGTCTTGAAAACATCATGGCAACTGGAAAGCCGTAAAAACTGTGCTCTGTGTTCCTCTGATTCATTAGAGTGTAACTTTCCCAAGGTCACAGCATCTAAAGAATAAAGATGTTAACATTTATGAGTCAAAAAAGTATCTGAGGAAGAACCAGATGTAACAAAGAATGGATTTTAATTTAAAAAGCTTTTCACGGGAAGGGATTTTTCAGAAATGGGCTTTACTCTGAGGCAAAGATTTTGTTTGGAGTAGAAAAATTGAATGAGTCTTGATATGTCAGCATTTTCTTCATGAAATGTGGTAAAAGCTGAATTCTGATACCACAAACCTCAGAGTGACAGGGATAACATTATCCCACCTGATTCTCCACACATCAAGCTGAGTCAGTTCTTGCAAATTTTAAGAGTGGAGCTGAGTGGACTTCAGATACTTCTGAACATTTGGAAATGTGCTGGTGCTAAACCCTTCTGGAGAATCTGATCATTTGAGTATCCTTGCCTGGGTTGAGTGTTTCCCAGCTGAACTGCTGGCAAATTTGGGCTGCACTTGGCCAGAATGGGCTTTAATCCTGGCCTTTAGGGCTGGAACTGGTTCCCTTCTTGGGGAAAGAGCAACTTGATATGAGAAATACAAATGCCAGGGGTTCAGGTTGCCCAGTGTGTGTTGTATATCTGCTGGAAGTGTAGTAAATGTGGAATCTGCCAAAGAAACAGAGTAGATGTGAAGATCCCCATGTAATTTTTACTTATTTTAATGACTTTTACAGTCCCCAGATCCAGTCATTAAGAAGAATAAGATGCTTATCTGATTGGGATCCAAGGCTTGAACTTGTTTGTATTTTTGTCAGTGTGCATGTCACTGGATTTCTGATTTAATGTTTCCATAGTGCCTCTTTGACTGTATTTTCTAGATAAGGATGAACACCAAAATATTTATTTTTCTTCAGATGCTGAAGGAAGATGTCCATCAGGATGAACTTACAAATATTTTAATATTTATTTTTCTAGCTATTTAGTGGATCCAGTTTCTTCAGGAGATATTCCACATCTGCCTAATATACCTGTGTGCTAATTTTGTTTGTGGTTCTCTAAATTAGAAGCAACTGATGTGGGTAGACAACTTTCTTTGGCTATTTATTTTAAAATGTCCAAGCAGATAAATTACTCCTCTCAAAGTCAATTGAGGTTTTTGTTTAGTAAATTAGCTCCAGATCGTTCTCATGTATTACCAGTCAAGAAATACTTTAAAATGGGCTCAGATTTTACTCAATCCCACCCCCCCCATTTTGAACATCTTCTCTTGCATTGTGAGATCTGTGTCCTTGACAGATGCCAAGATAAAAACTGTGCCAATGCACACTTTCCCATTTTCTGTGGAAATCTGTGGAATTCAACACTAAAAGCTGAATTTGGCTCATGGACTTCCAGGCCTCAGCCATTCTTCCTTTTGCATGTCGATGCCATAAGGCTTCTGTGACACTTCAGCTGTGACACTCGTCCAAAATTCATCAGCTCCTGCAGGCATTTGCTTTGATTTCAGTAGCTCTGCCTACAATGATCTGTAGCTGTGCTGACAACTTTTGTTATTACATGTGTCGTAATGATTTTGGGACTTAATGAATTGCAACTGTGGGGATGGATTTTGCTGGAGGTGGACTTTTTACTTTCTTGGCATAGATTCTGTTCCACCTTCTAGCCAAGCTTGTTGCTGCTTGGAAAAGATGATTAGCACACAGTAAACTTAGTGTCACTGCTGAAAATGTTCAGGGAAAGTGGGAACCAGCATTTCCCCCTCTGTTTTACAGTTGGTTTGTGTTTTGGACATTACTTATTGCATGCTGATGTGTCTCCTGTTCTCTGCTGAAACAGCTGAAATACTCTGATACTGGAAGTAGAAGAGTTTGATTCTTGTTTTTATTATGAACATTTTTTAGCCAAGTTGTATATGCTCCTGGAAGAGCTGCTTCTCTGCAGGGTGGCCTTGGGGAGAACTTCTGAGAGCGCGCTCTCCTTGTTTCAAAATGCACAAATTAAACAATTTTCTGGGGGAGTTCCAGTGTCACCTCTAATAATGAAAGAAGAGCCAAGCCCAGCATGGATAAGGTACATGCACATCCCACCAGACTGAAAAAGAATTGTGTCACTTAAAACAAATTCAAGCTGAAATACAGGGATTGTAAATTAAGCACTGAGAACACACCAAGCCCAAATAGGTTCTGACCAGACTGTGTGACTGTTATAAGTGACACCTTCTTAATAATTTTGGTGTATTTAGTTCTTGTCCAGGACTCCTGTAATTCCTGCCACTGTAACAGCATATGAAATTAATTCCTATTAGAGATTTCAATACATTTGCAATTTAAGGTGATTCTCGATTTTAAGGTGATTTCTTCACTAAACACCCCGATTTTCCTGTCTGAAAAGCCAGAATTTACTAGATTGAAAACTTTGTAAGTATTTTGCCAGTGTAGATAAAACTTTACCTTTTCCTTTGAGACAATCTCATAACTGGGTGACAATGTTTCTTTTTTTTCTCTTGTTATGGTAATGCCTTTATGGTGAAAGACAATTATGAAGTGATCACCTGCTAAAAATCTTGAGGATAATTGAAGCTACACATTTAGGAGGGAGAGTTTGCTTTCTGAGTAAGAGGTGTTTGGAGTCCTGATTGATAGACCCAATTCTATCAATTACAAGAAAAAAAAAATTGAGAGGATATGACCTAACCAAAAGGAAACTTTGAGTTTTACAATGGACAAAATGAAGAGCAAGCTTGCAGGTTTTATGTGTTTAAATATACTCTTGTTGCTTTTACTCTGTATTAAGCTTTCTAAGGAAGCCTTGTCCTGGCATGCCAGGTGTAATATTCTGTCCATAAATTATAGTTGGTCCACATTTTCACTCAGACATCCTTTAAAAATAAAGATACAGCTTCCTCCAGGTATGTGAGAAGAGAAGATGGGGTGGTGGTCACACTGTTTGCTTTTCTCTTGGCAACAGGAGCTTGAAAAAAGTCGAACATTTGGATTTAGAAGGCTTTGTGAATGTTTGTTGTGAGGTTTTCTTGCCTGCTGTTTTTAAAGCGAAGTGAGAAGGGTTTTGGTGATTTTGTTTTTTGGTTTGTTTTGATTTTTTTAAAAGGGTTAAACTCACCATTCTTACCCCCTTGTTGCTTTGCTAACAATACTGGAGATAGAAATTCTATCAGCCTGCCAGGTGAAAATCTCTTACACAGCAATGGGGTTTTGAGGGGGGAAGAAACACCAAAAAAACCCATAGCAAGGCTCTAAAAAAGAGTTAGTGTTTGGTTCCACCTCCAGTTTTGTACAGCTATTGGGGTACAAAAAGGAGAAATAATTTTCTAATACTTTTGCAAAATTTATTGTGACTCGAACTCCTGAGAAAGAAATGAAAAGATTCTGTTCCTTTTGTTATTTTTGTGATTTATTTATCTCTTATATTACCCTTTCTGTAACTTGAGTATCTGTATTACATCATCACCTTGTGCTGCTTATCTTTAGAAATAAGTATTATTTAAGGGGCAGACATTCAAAAGGCTTCACATTTCTTTGATTTTACTTGTTTGGTCCCTTTTGAAGGTTCTCCCATTGCTTATTTAAACAATAGTCCTATTTGATTGATTGTTTGAAAAAAGGCAAGTAATTGATGGATGGAAATTGTTAGTAAAGAGAACTTTCTGAAACAGAACAGTGGTTAAAAGACTTGGAGGTTTACCTTTAAGTAGTAGCTTGTATTTTTTAGGGGAAGATCCTTCCTCCAGCTTCTTATTTCCAGTATTTCTGTGGTGCTGAATGCTAAGTTCTGAAATAACTGATTGGGTTTGCAGATAAAGATAAATTTGTAATTTCAAGCTGCTTGGAGATTGTAAAAGGGGGGACTTCAGAGCTGCTGGAGGGAAGTGGATGGAGACCTTGGACTATTCTGAGTTTAAGATGGATTCTGGGAGTGACCAACATGAGATTTGGGAGGGGGGCCATGGGAGAAGTATTTCCTGACAGATTGTGTAGAAATGCTGAAAGTATTGAGGGACTGAGTCTGAGCTGGCTCTTCATCAGAGGCTGTTTTTACCAAACTACCTTGGCTGTCTTGGGATTGAATCTGTGTGTGAGACCAGGTAGCAAAGCTTCTCCTGGGGTGGGGGGAAAGGCAAGTCTGTGTCAACACAAACCTAACTCAGAAATATGTCAAGCACCTCTGCAATGAAAGGCACATTTGAAATGTTCTGATAATACTAACTCATGATTTTCCAAAAAGATCATTTTACCTGTTTGCCGTTCACTGCCTTAATTAGAGCGAGTAGCTGGGGTTTTTGGTCTAACACACCACAAATTTAGGCCTGATAGTCATCAAGCTCTGAGGTTATCTTTAATTACTTAGGTATTTTTAGTTGGCTGATGTGCACCACTGAATGATTCACAACAGTGACTGTGAGACTGATGTTTCAAGTGTAAGCCAAAAAGTAAAAAGTCTGTAAAAGGAAGGAAGTGTTGCATTTTCTGGAATGAGTGAAGAAGTGGTTTTGGGGTTTGGTAACAGGATTTGTAGTTAAAGCAGAATGCATCTCTCATAATTCTTGATACTCTTTCAGATACAGGCCAGAGTAAAAAAAAAAACAAAACAAACCCTATTATATCTTATTGGACTTTTTGTGGTTCTTGCTGTACGTAGATTAATACCAAAAAGTGTAATAAGGCTTATTTTGTGGGGAAAACAATCTTTTGTTACCTTTTTCTCATACCATATTAACAGCACATTTCAGATAGTTGTTTGTTACAACAAAATCAGTGTTTGAACTCATTGTCTGCTTAGTTTAAAGTAAAAAAATAAAAACTGCATTTTAAATACAAGAAGTGTACCAAAACCAGGTGTTTGATTTTAATTTTGGACGGCACTTCATTGCTTACTGTAATGATACTCCAGTTGTTTTGGGAAGGAGTGTTCCATACATTGGCTTGCTGCTTTTCAGTTGTATATATGCAGTCAGTTTTATATATATTTCAGTTGTATATATTCAGTTGTGGATGTTCAGATTCCCTGAGCACGCCTTGGATGCAACAGGCAGCGAGTCTACAGACAGATTAGGAACGTGCATATATTCCAAGAAAACTGGAGAAATTTTTCTGTGTTCTTAATTTTTTTTTTTTTTTTAAAAAAGCTGCTTTTTTTTCCTCCCCTTGTGTTTCAGACATCGATGAGTGTGAGAATGACTTCTACAACGGGGGTTGTGTCCACGAGTGCATCAACATCCCAGGCAACTACAGGTGCACTTGCTATGACGGGTTCATGTTGGCCCATGATGGCCACAACTGCCTTGGTGAGTACTGAATTCCGACAGAAAAAAATCCCATTTCATGGGATTTGCTGCATTTTGTCATCTGGTGTGTTTTCAGGGCAAGACTTGATGAAGATCACACTGAATTTAAGTTTCTGTTGACCCCAATTTGGTTTAGACCAGACCCTTAAAGCTGCCACTCTTAATCCCAGCGTATCAAAGCAAGTGTTTAAGCACCTGGCTCCCAAAACCTGTGCTGGATGTTAGGCCTTCTTTTTTAAAGAAAAGTAAGCTGTAAAATCTATTAAATATACTGAAATATATTTGGTCTGATTCTTCCAGTTTTGTAATTCCAGTCATATCTTTAGGGCTTCCCCTCCCCTTTTTTCCCTTTCTAGGATATGGTGTATGAACAGAAATTACAGAATGTTAAAAGTGCAAGTGAAAATTTTAGGATCTGTGGTTTTGATTCCTGTCCAGTGCTCTGGTTTAAATAGGTTGGGTTTATCCTGTAAGCTAAATGCTGACTTGGTGGTGATTTTTAGTCTCTAAGAACAGGAATTAACTATCTTTCTCAATATTCCCAATATAAATGCCATGACCAGTGTTTTGCTCCAGCCCTAAATTAATTTCAAGGTGATGTTTATAAAACAGTGTGAAAAAGGGATATTTTTCTGTGTCAGGCAGCAGCTTTGCCTTGGTAAAAAATCAAATATGTGCAATAAAAGTCAAGAAGTGAACCACAAGTGCTGAAGTCCAGTATCACCAGCCTGCACTGACAGAAGCTATGGAGCAACTGGAATTTCAGAGCAAGGATTTGGTTACCCTTTCAGTAGATGTATTTCCTACTGTGTTCATTTTTAAACTGAGTAGTATTTGTTCATATGAATTATATATCCTGACCATTGACAGGCTTTTGACTCAAACTTCCAAATTTCATGTGTTACAAAAGGAACTAAATAGACTTATTTGCCTCAGTCTGAGGTGGTCAATTGTGGTGATTAATTGTGCAAGAGATAATTCTTATATAAGGAGCAGCTAGACATTAGTTTTAAAAATAAAAAAAACCCTCTTATTTATTCTAATTCCAAATTACTTCCATTGTAGTAGGGGAAAAAACCTTTTGAACAATGAACAGCAAAAGGAGTGACCTGGTAAAGGATGAGCCATTGAGGAGATCTGTGGGATTTTTATGGATCTGCTGTCTGTGTTATTGCTCTCTTGTCATGAAACATAGAAGCTAAATTTTACAGAGATAGTAAAATTTTTAATTATATTCTCACTAATTTCTACTCAGCCACTTGGGTTTTGGTTTTGTTGGTTTTTTTTAAACCAGAAATGTGTAGATGCAGTTGGCTGGATTTAAGAGGTTGCTGTAAGGTCTCAAATCGAAAACAAACCATACAAATTTAAGTCAGGATTTCTATGAAATTGTGGAAATTGATTCGCTTCTGCCAGAAATTTTCTCTTTCACCATGATGGAATTAGGCATTGAAAGGAATTAAAATTTTGATGAGCCCGCTGTTTTCCACACATTCCTGCTTTTTGACAAACCACTTACTTTTCATGGATTTTAAGGAGACAAAGAATGCTGTGGAAGATGAGTAGCAATGTTCTTTCTCCTTCCATCTTTCCCTCCTTCCTTATTTATGTGTTGGGAAGACATAATTTGGTTAAAATTTGTACTGAAAAAATTCCCCAAACTGTCCTCACAGGAACTTGATTTACTTTTATTTGTTGTTTTCATTGAGGAACTTCTCAAATATATCATGAAATGTCACCACAGGATATTCAGATAGGATGAGATCCTTGTCTAGTTAAAAATCCTTTATTTTAGCACTGTAATCACTTGAAACAGCAGTAGTTCTTTCTCCAAAATTCCTCTAAGTTCTGCTTAGTGGATACCAGACTGAGATGTGGTCTCATGCAATAGGTTTGAAACCAGTCAAGAAATGTGTTTTCCCTTTTCTTATATGAAATACCAATCTGGGGTTTTTTTATAAGCACTTAGATTACTGGTCCAGATATTCTTTCCTACTTGATAATTTTTCTCTCCATGAGATAAATTTGACTTTTCCTCCTTTGTGTCTTTCATATGTTGGATCATGCTGTCACTTTTCATTCTCTCTCTTGCTTTCAGGAAAAATTATGGCATAACTGATCCTCCTTCCTGTTATTGCCAAACACTTTGCCCATCCATGTAGTAATTTGGAGTCTCTTCTCAGATATCTGGTAAAATCTGTGCTGGAATACTAATGGATAAGATTAAAGAAAAGGACTTGTTTTCTTCCAGGGAAGAGAAGATGAAAAAGAAGATTAAATGGCCATCAAGAATTAGACTTTTTCTGGTTTGGTTTTGTATCTCTGCAGAAGTGAAGAGGCAGGGCAGTAGTTGGTTACTCCATCTGGGAAATTCAGAAAGAGCGTTGAATTGTTTTTCCTTTCTCCTGAAAGACTCTCAGTATCTCACATTAATGTTTCCCCCACTGTGTAAAAAGAATGAACTTCCTGAGAGATTATTATGTGCTGTGTTGGTCTGAAGCATCACCAAGGAAGGGAGTTCTGAATTTTGTCATGGATTTCTAAACCTTGGGGTTTATCCAGGAAAAGCTTGCTAGAAACCTTGCTGAAAGTGGTTCTTGCTGATGTTCCTGACTGTGTCTCACAAATTTATTCAGCATCTGCAAAGAGAAGGTGGAAGAGAGCGCCAGGACTGTTCAGATCAGAGAGCAGAGAGCTTTGCTTCCCCGAATTTCCTTGCGAAAGGGCCCAGCTGGTATTCCAGCTGTTCCAAGCATTCTGAAATTCACCTACCTCTGATCAGAATGGGAAAAAAAATGGGGAGCGATGAGTGTGCAAGAAAAACATGTACAAACAAAAGCTGATGGTTGTTGGTTCTTATTTGAGAAAACCAGGTAACAGCTCCTCCACATTCTGCTCTTGTGTCCTTTTCTCCTGGAGGCAGGCTGTGGTGTTAGGGAATTCTTCCTAAAATATAAGTTGTTTTCTATTATTTTCTCCTTAGCTCTGATTTGTGGTAGTTGCTTTTTTATTAGGGAATAAGCTTTGCTTTTTTTGTATGAACACTTCTTGCTTCCAGGCTGCACTCAACTCTTTTTTAATAAGGATAAAGATAGGTTCCATGAAGTCTTCAGCTTTTTATGTTTCTCTCATTAGTACATGTGCTCAAGATGGTTCCAAACTGTTCCTAGAAAGTATCTAAAAATAAACAAAGCAGCATAGAGGAAAAAAATCTATTATAATGTATTCAGAGACTTTTTTATTTTATTTATGGGTTTTTCTGTGGTACTAATTGCTGTAATGTAGGAACGTGCATGAATACCTGGCAAATACTAATAGATTTGTCCTCAGAAAGTCCTGTAAGGAAAAGTATAATTTTAATTGATTTATAGATGAGTAACTAGGGCAAACAGATGAAGTTACTGCTCAGTCTTCACACAGGATGATTGAGGCATCTCAGTGTCTGCACCAAAAATAGAATCCTTACCCTTCTGAATGCCTGCTTGCATGCTCTTATTTCAAATATTCTGTGTAACTGTGGTTTCTCTTACAGAAAAATAGCAATTGCTTAATTTTGACAACTATAATATGATATCTCAATTGATTCTTTTGTGTGTCAGACCTCCTGCAGATAACTATAGAATTAGGTTTTGACGGTTCAGCCTAGTTCATGGTTCTTCAGCAGTTAATCCTGTGTCTGGTGGAGAAGAATCCTGTGAAGCTGAGTGAACTTCTGGTTGTAAATCAAGCCCGAAATGCAGTTACCACTGTTCCATATTTGTTGCATGGATGCTCAGTGTGGTAGACACAAGCACAGTGTCAGGTGTGAACGGAATATCGAAGTCCCAGTTATGTCCAGAGCCTTGGAGGTGTGCTTGGGGCAGAAGGCCTGATTTTCCAGCCTGAATAATGGACATCAGTTTTTTATATGTCTGTTCTCAGATGCTGCTTTGCATTTCTTGCCAGAGTGACTAAGTCATGTGGAAACCCCTGTGGGGAAGGAGAGGTGGCACTTTCCCTGGAGCAAGGGAACCTGCTCCAGGAGTGGTATTACTTGGCCAGCTCTGGTGGGTGAAGCAGAGCAGCAACTGCAGCCTTTGGGAACCTGCAGCTAAAGGAGACACTTCTGAGACAAACCAGGGTTTGTCANGCTGTCTGTGTTATTGCTCTCTTGTCATGAAACATAGAAGCTAAATTTTACAGAGATAGTAAAATTTTTAATTATATTCTCACTAATTTCTACTCAGCCACTTGGGTTTTGGTTTTGTTGGTTTTTTTTAAACCAGAAATGTGTAGATGCAGTTGGCTGGATTTAAGAGGTTGCTGTAAGGTCTCAAATCGAAAACAAACCATACAAATTTAAGTCAGGATTTCTATGAAATTGTGGAAATTGATTCGCTTCTGCCAGAAATTTTCTCTTTCACCATGATGGAATTAGGCATTGAAAGGAATTAAAATTTTGATGAGCCCGCTGTTTTCCACACATTCCTGCTTTTTGACAAACCACTTACTTTTCATGGATTTTAAGGAGACAAAGAATGCTGTGGAAGATGAGTAGCAATGTTCTTTCTCCTTCCATCTTTCCCTCCTTCCTTATTTATGTGTTGGGAAGACATAATTTGGTTAAAATTTGTACTGAAAAAATTCCCCAAACTGTCCTCACAGGAACTTGATTTACTTTTATTTGTTGTTTTCATTGAGGAACTTCTCAAATATATCATGAAATGTCACCACAGGATATTCAGATAGGATGAGATCCTTGTCTAGTTAAAAATCCTTTATTTTAGCACTGTAATCACTTGAAACAGCAGTAGTTCTTTCTCCAAAATTCCTCTAAGTTCTGCTTAGTGGATACCAGACTGAGATGTGGTCTCATGCAATAGGTTTGAAACCAGTCAAGAAATGTGTTTTCCCTTTTCTTATATGAAATACCAATCTGGGGTTTTTTTATAAGCACTTAGATTACTGGTCCAGATATTCTTTCCTACTTGATAATTTTTCTCTCCATGAGATAAATTTGACTTTTCCTCCTTTGTGTCTTTCATATGTTGGATCATGCTGTCACTTTTCATTCTCTCTCTTGCTTTCAGGAAAAATTATGGCATAACTGATCCTCCTTCCTGTTATTGCCAAACACTTTGCCCATCCATGTAGTAATTTGGAGTCTCTTCTCAGATATCTGGTAAAATCTGTGCTGGAATACTAATGGATAAGATTAAAGAAAAGGACTTGTTTTCTTCCAGGGAAGAGAAGATGAAAAAGAAGATTAAATGGCCATCAAGAATTAGACTTTTTCTGGTTTGGTTTTGTATCTCTGCAGAAGTGAAGAGGCAGGGCAGTAGTTGGTTACTCCATCTGGGAAATTCAGAAAGAGCATTGAATTATTTTTCCTTTCTCCTGAAAGACTCTCAGTATCTCACATTAATGTTTCCCCCACTGTGTAAAAAAGTATAAAAGGCAAAGTATAATTTTAATTGATTTATAGATGAGTAACTAGGGCAAACAGATGAAGTTACTGCTCAGTCTTCACACAGGATGATTGAGGCATCTCAGTGTCTGCACCAAAAATAGAATCCTTACCCTTCTGAATGCCTGCTTGCATGCTCTTATTTCAAATATTCTGTGTAACTGTGGTTTCTCTTACAGAAAAATAGCAATTGCTTAATTTTGACAACTATAATATGATATCTCAATTGATTCTTTTGTGTGTCAGACCTCCTGCAGATAACTATAGAATTAGGTTTTGACGGTTCAGCCTAGTTCATGGTTCTTCAGCAGTTAATCCTGTGTCTGGTGGAGAAGAATCCTGTGAAGCTGAGTGAACTTCTGGTTGTAAATCAAGCCCGAAATGCAGTTACCACTGTTCCATATTTGTTGCATGGATGCTCAGTGTGGTAGACACAAGCACAGTGTCAGGTGTGAACGGAATATCGAAGTCCCAGTTATGTCCAGAGCCTTGGAGGTGTGCTTGGGGCAGAAGGCCTGATTTTCCAGCCTGAATAATGGACATCAGTTTTTTATATGTCTGTTCTCAGATGCTGCTTTGCATTTCTTGCCAGAGTGACTAAGTCATGTGGAAACCCCTGTGGGGAAGGAGGGGTGGCACTTTCCCTGGAGCGAGGGAACCTGCTCCAGGAGTGGTATTACTTGGCCAGCTCTGGTGGGTGAAGCAGAGCAGCAACTGCAACCTTTGGGAGCCTGCAGCTAAAGGAGACACTTCTGAGACAAACCAGGGGCAGATGAGTCACAGACCTGATCCCAAATCAGTATAAAACTTCATGTTTGAAATCCCATAATTTCATTTCTTCGAAGGTGTGAGGTTAAGATCTAAACCCAAGTGCCTGTTTTGCAATGCTCCTTTAATATCTGTTGGCTTATTTTAAGAGGGAAGAGGTTTTAACCCTGGCACGTTGGCTTAACTCCTGCCTGGGTGGTACAAATCTGCAATCTGACCCAGGTGGCAGAACTAACATTAGGATATACACACAGAGAAGNACCAGAAATGTGTAGATGCAGTTGGCTGGATTTAAGAGGTTGCTGTAAGGTCTCAAATCGAAAACAAACCATACAAATTTAAGTCAGGATTTCTATGAAATTGTGGAAATTGATTCGCTTCTGCCAGAAATTTTCTCTTTCACCATGATGGAATTAGGCATTGAAAGGAATTAAAATTTTGATGAGCCCGCTGTTTTCCACACATTCCTGCTTTTTGACAAACCACTTACTTTTCATGGATTTTAAGGAGACAAAGAATGCTGTGGAAGATGAGTAGCAATGTTCTTTCTCCTTCCATCTTTCCCTCCTTCCTTATTTATGTGTTGGGAAGACATAATTTGGTTAAAATTTGTACTGAAAAAATTCCCCAAACTGTCCTCACAGGAACTTGATTTACTTTTATTTGTTGTTTTCATTGAGGAACTTCTCAAATATATCATGAAATGTCACCACAGGATATTCAGATAGGATGAGATCCTTGTCTAGTTAAAAATCCTTTATTTTAGCACTGTAATCACTTGAAACAGCAGTAGTTCTTTCTCCAAAATTCCTCTAAGTTCTGCTTAGTGGATACCAGACTGAGATGTGGTCTCATGCAATAGGTTTGAAACCAGTCAAGAAATGTGTTTTCCCTTTTCTTATATGAAATACCAATCTGGGTTTTTTTTTATAAGCACTTAGATTACTGGTCCAGATATTCTTTCCTACTTGATAATTTTTCTCTCCATGAGATAAATTTGACTTTTCCTCCTTTGTGTCTTTCATATGTTGGATCATGCTGTCACTTTTCATTCTCTCTCTTGCTTTCAGGAAAAATTATGGCATAACTGATCCTCCTTCCTGTTATTGCCAAACACTTTGCCCATCCATGTAGTAATTTGGAGTCTCTTCTCAGATATCTGGTAAAATCTGTGCTGGAATACTAATGGATAAGATTAAAGAAAAGGACTTGTTTTCTTCCAGGGAAGAGAAGATGAAAAAGAAGATTAAATGGCCATCAAGAATTAGACTTTTTCTGGTTTGGTTTTGTATCTCTGCAGAAGTGAAGAGGCAGGGCAGTAGTTGGTTACTCCATCTGGGAAATTCAGAAAGAGCGTTGAATTGTTTTTCCTTTCTCCTGAAAGACTCTCAGTATCTCACATTAATGTTTCCCCCACTGTGTAAAAAGAATGAACTTCCTGAGAGATTATTATGTGCTGTGTTGGTCTGAAGCATCACCAAGGAAGGGAGTTCTGAATTTTGTCATGGATTTCTAAACCTTGGGGTTTATCCAGGAAAAGCTTGCTAGAAACCTTGCTGAAAGTGGTTCTTGCTGATGTTCCTGACTGTGTCTCACAAATTTATTCAGCATCTGCAAAGAGAAGGTGGAAGAGAGCGCCAGGACTGTTCAGATCAGAGAGCAGAGAGCTTTGCTTCCCCGAATTTCCTTGCGAAAGGGCCCAGCTGGTATTCCAGCTGTTCCAAGCATTCTGAAATTCACCTACCTCTGATCAGAATGGGAAAAAAAATGGGGAGCGATGAGTGTGCAAGAAAAACATGTACAAACAAAAGCTGATGGTTGTTGGTTCTTATTTGAGAAAACCAGGTAACAGCTCCTCCACATTCTGCTCTTGTGTCCTTTTCTCCTGGAGGCAGGCTGTGGTGTTAGGGAATTCTTCCTAAAATATAAGTTGTTTTCTATTATTTTCTCCTTAGCTCTGATTTGTGGTAGTTGCTTTTTTATTAGGGAATAAGCTTTGCTTTTTTTGTATGAACACTTCTTGCTTCCAGGCTGCACTCAACTCTTTTTTAATAAGGATAAAGATAGGTTCCATGAAGTCTTCAGCTTTTTATGTTTCTCTCATTAGTACATGTGCTCAAGATGGTTCCAAACTGTTCCTAGAAAGTATCTAAAAATAAACAAAGCAGCATAGAGGAAAAAAATCTATTATAATGTATTCAGAGACTTTTTTATTTTATTTATGGGTTTTTCTGTGGTACTAATTGCTGTAATGTAGGAACGTGCATGAATACCTGGCAAATACTAATAGATTTGTCCTCAGAAAGTCCTGTAAGGAAAAGTATAATTTTAANAGGTTTTAACCCTGGCACGTTGGCTTAACTCCTGCCTGGGTGGTACAAATCTGCAATCTGACCCAGGTGGCAGAACTAACATTAGGATATACACACAGAGAAGCACAGAATCATTTCGGTTGGAAAAGACCTCTGAGACTGAGTTCAACCTTTAGATCATAAAGTCCAACCTTTAAATACATGTATATCCCCTCATACCATCCATCCTCTTTCAGTGGATGTTCCAGTGCTCCATGTTTTTCTTTTAAAAATAAAGCCAAACCAGTTAGAAATCAAAACCTACCTGTTCCTACTCTGCTGTTTGGATGTTCACACCGGGATGTGGGACTGTGGCCTAATCTGACAGTCCGCATGAAGTGGGAGGAGAGCTGCAAATGGATGAGAAATCATTTCTAGAGCTCCCAGATGTGTAATGTCAAGTAGTGGTACATAACTCAGCATTGCATAATCACTGCTATGATTAAAGAGCCCAGTGTCTTCCTTTTAATTTAGCTGGATTTTTCTTCTTCTCCAGACAGCTGTGCACAATGTGTTGCTTGCTTAAACTCCAAACAAATGCTGCTGTTACTGATGTTTATTTTCCTTTATGTTTCCCAACAGTTCAAATCGATTTTTTTTATGTGAACATTTTTAATATAAAACTAAACAGCTTTTGGGAAGTTATTTTTAGTTTAATTAAAAAAAAAAAATGTTTTAAAGAGAAGCTGAGAAAGGGTCCATTTCCTTGGACGCCTTCTCCAGTTTTCCTTGTACTTCTTTCCTAGTTCCAGAAAGGTGAGCTGACAGTTAAGTGTTGTCTTCCTCCAGCACATTAGCAAGGCCTCTAATAATGTTATCAGTCATAAATTCCCTTCCAGATTTTTGTGGCTGGTAATCTCAAGCTCCTTGGCAGACGGAGGAAGGTTGAATACACCCAATAGCCTTCTTATCAGAACTCCTCATTTTTTTTAGAACGCAGGTAAAATGATGGTATTTTTGTAGAGAAGGTTAATAATGTAAATGTTGAAGCTCTTCCTCGCTGGAATCACTAGGAATGAGCAGAATTTTAGGACTTGGCAGTTGTTCTATGCCTTAAGAGAGGCAGGTCAGACTCTCAGATCAGGGCTCAGTGGTCGAGTTGGGAGCTGTTCTAACTCTGAGGGGCCCAGGCCACATTCCCAGATGGGAATGGGAATGTATGTAATGTCTGTTTACAAGCTGGATGAAACCTGTTGAAATGCAAGGTTTAACAATAGATGTATCTGTATGTTTTAACCCTTTATGAATTCTTTATTCCTGCACATGATGATGGGCAGTGATGAGGTCCTTGGAGCAGAGTAAGAACTTTGGGATGAGGGGAGCCCTGCAAATAGGAGCCCAGAGGTATTTAACTACTGACCCTTCCCCAGACAAGCTGCAGTGAGTGCATTCCCAAAAATCCACGCAGCAAATAGCACAACAAACTGCATTTTAGTGACAAATGCCTTCTTTCAGCATGAAAAACTTAATATGTTTTTTAAAGTTCTATATTTTTCAGATGCAAGAGAAAGTGAGTTATTTCTGATATATTTCTTCAGACAAGTGATTTTTTTACTGCATTTCTGATTTCAGATCTTTTATCAGTCTTGTTTGGTCTGTACATTAGATTAATAACAGCGGCTGTGATTCATCACAGCAATTTAAAGTATCCAGTCTTTGTGGTATTTTAGAACATGTACCACTGTTCTTCTGACTGATGTCTGGGTGCTGAGAAAATATGAATAGCTGGGAGGTAAATGTTCCATAGACAATTCTTTATTAGATGTTTACATGCAACATCTGTGTATGTGTTTACTTCTCTTACTTGATTGCTTCTGTCTTGTGAAAGTCTTCACGGTGCAAATGGTAGCAGGTGACCCTAGAACTGAATTAAATCTCTCTTTCAAGATGGGATTATAATATGTTAGTCCTGATGAGCTTCCAAAATCCCATGAAAATACAGAATTCTCTTTGTGGTTAACAGCAAGGTGTCTGATAGCCAGCCCTCCCTGAAGCTGGACTCTGAACACAGTGCTTTTCTTAGCCTGGTGCTTCTATTTCTGCATCCAGAAGTTTCCCCCTTTAAAAGTACTCTCATGTTTGGTCACCCCACATTAATCTCGGGAGTTTAAATGAGATATAACTTTCTTTACATGTTAATTTGCCATATGTTTGCTTTCTTAAGCCAGTGTGATCTGAGAAGTACCGAAACAAGTGAGAGCATAAATCAGCACGGGCCCAAGGTTTTTTGTTAGGTATGGGGAAATAATCAGAAGCGTGGAATAAATCTTGCTCTCTGTCAACTATGAAGGTCGATTCTCAGACTGTCATAATAAATTAAGAAACTGGGAGCTATGTGACAGCAGCATCAATCTCAGTCTCTTGTTTCTGCAAGTCTTCTTGTTGTCTCAGCCTTTTTTTTTTTTTTT